>PVKA01006728.1:0-81813 GCA_004027165.1 Ctenomys sociabilis | reverse complement strand
AAAAAAAAAAAAAAAAAAAAAAAAAAAAAAAAAAAAAAAGGCAAACAAACAAAAGCCAAAGAACAAAATCATTAAAATTCAGGAAAAAAAAAGGAAAAAAGAAAAGCTGCTGAGTCACGGTGCTTTTCAGAATAGAGTTAAGGAACTATTGCCAGAATTTAGAATTGTTAGAAACACCTCAACTGAAGATTTGGTCAGGTTGTAGCGAAAAGTACTGGAAGGGGCACAGGAGGCACTAGATACCATGCTCAGCTTCTTTGCAATAAAATTCCCTGGAGAACTGAGTCTGCACCACAGCAGCCTGAGGAGAAAACAGGCTCTACAGAACACAGCAACCACACGAGGGGCACAGGCACTGGAGCAGACGAAGTGCCCAGGTTTCATGCCTTAAAGACCTCGCTATTATTTCCCTAATGAGCACATGTTTCAGGCTTCAGTCTGTTCACCCCTCTCCTGAACATTCATATTCCAACAACGGAATAATCACCAGCTGGCCTCTCCAGTGCGGCTAGAATTCCCCTGGGAACCTAGTTCTGCCTGACCACCATATGCACAACGACAGATTCTCCTGTGCAGTAGAGGAGTCTGCCCCTGAAACCCTTAGCTCTGGGACTGAGAATTTTTGCCTCTTTCCAGTAGGAAGCTTCATTTGCAAAGATGCTGAATGCCCACGGTGGATTTCTGAGTGGGCAGAGGAGGTGACACAAGCCTTCCCGACTGCTGGGCATGACCAGAGGTGCAGGGCCAATGTCACCCACACAGGCTCCCAGGCCACCTTTAAGGTAAATGGGGGAAGCATGTTTCAAAAACCATAATAGATTTCTAGAGGTCAAATAACCAAAACAAGAAAGTGGGAAAACTCACACCTAAGAAAAAATAAAACAGTCACTTCATTCTGAAAGGCATCTGTCGTCCCACTGGGAAAACTAATCATTGTCAGAGGTTTCCCCCTCTTTAGAGACAACAACTTGAGGCACCCTTAACTGATCTGGAGTAAAATGGACACCTGAAGGATGGCCTTCGTCCACAAGGACAGGAAAGTTTTAAAAAACTGAAACAAGGTATGAATTATTTAAGTGATAAGAAAAGACCTAAGATTTTTATACCTCTTTTTGGTATCAGGTGACACAAGAACTACTGATTGGGGACAAGTTTATTACAAGATCATGATAATGTAAAACATTCTGTATTGTACCCCAGCAGAAAATGATTGCCAAGGGAGAGAAGTTTATTTGTCTCCTTTAAAGAGAGAAAGTTGGGCAATTACTTGAGCTATAATATCATTGTTTGGTGTAGCACCCTAAGGACTGGTCATTAAGCCTTAACACTTGGATAAAAACTACCACGGAGGAGCAGAGGTGGCTACAGATGATTACAAGGATTCAAAATAAATATTCAACACGTTCCCAGTGGGTAAAAATCCTTCTGGAGGAGTCCTCATAAAAATCGGAGCCTCTAAACGCATCTCATGAGTCTGACCTAACAGAACACTACACTCACAATTTTTCTTTAGTGAAAATAGTTTCGCTTAAGAAATAGAAGGAAGAGGTACAGGTTGGATACAGGCAACTTCCTCATGTTCAGTGCATGCCCGCACTCAGGGGAGAACGTGAGAGACATAACAGGAATGGGCACATCCCTCAGCAGTCAGACAAGGATGAGTCAGAAGAAAACAAGAGACAAACTCCAGAGGCTTCCCTCTCTTCTGGTTGTTGAGAGCCCATAGGCTTAGTCCTTAGAGTGGCATTTCTGAAAGACAAAGAGAAAGAAGGAAGGAAAGGAGAGAGGAAGGGAAGAAGGGAGGACAAGAGAAAGGGAAGGAAGGAGGGAGGAAGGGAAGAAGGGAGGCCGGGAGAGAGGAAGGGAGAGTGAGAGGGAGGGGCTAAATTTCCATAGAAGTGAGACCTAAGCACCAGTGTCCTCAAGGCAAATGGCCAAGGAAGCATCTCCTGATGGATCTGAACACAGCCTAGAAGTCTTCCAACAAAGGCCAAATGCTGCTTGGCTTTTCAGTTCAAACTACCCAACACTACCCTGAAACTACCTCCAAATGGTGGCAATTCAAATTCAACGAATAAACTTCATTGAATAAATTTTATAGAATAAATGAGATAATTCTATTACTGTGGTTTCAATCTCAGCCTCTTTCCTGTTCGATAGGATTCTATGTATTCACTGCTCCATATCCTCCTCCTAGCTCTGACCTGATTTTTCCCTTCCCTTATCAGTCCAGTTACCTGCAGCACTATCCCCTGCCAGTCCTCCAGCCAGTGCTATGGGCTGGATCTGGAGCATCCCCCAAAGGCACCTGTGCGGCCACCACCCAAGGGCACCGCGGAGAGTCTCTAGGAAGCGGGGCCTAACTGAGGAGTTTGGGTATCGGCAGTGTGCCTTCACGGGCAATGATAGGACCCCAACCTCTGTTTCTCCTTCTCTTCTCCTCCCCTCTTCTTCATCTTCCCCTTCTTTTTCTTCTTCTCCCCCTCTCTCTCCCTGTCTGTCTCTCTCGCCCTCCTTCTCTCTGTCTGTTCTATTGTCATCACTATTTCCAAGTTTCCTCTGCCATGCATTCCCTCCAGGCTCAATCCTCTTGCCTGCTGCAGGACCAAATTAAACAGGAACAAGTGGCCACAGACTAAAACTTTGGGAAGCGTGAGTCAAAGTAAACCTTTCTGCTATTTACATTGCTTATCTCAAGTGTTTTGTTGCAGTAATGAAGAGCAAACACAGCCAAATCTAATTTTTATAGTTTGTACATAGGGTCAAAAGCAACAAAGATCCTACAACCTGGACAATGAGTTCTATTAGGAAGTTAAACAAAATTCAACATATAATGAGTTAGCACAAAGACTGAACAACCTCAGGCCAGAGTGTGTACCAATTAAAGGAATCAGCAAGGGATGAGGGTGCAATTCAATCATACCATGTGTACTTAGCATAAGGAGGCCCTGAATTCAGTTCCCGGCACCTAACAAAAAACACATCAACATAAAGGAAATGGCATACTCCCAGGTTGGCGGCATCCACCTGAGAGAAAAGGTTCCTCAGCCAGTGGGCTTTAAGCATTTTCATTCCAAGGTAAGAAGCACAGTGGCTGGCACAGTTCACTCTGTAATTTCCTCCCTTTGACTCCTTCTGATGTCATGTGACTTCCTATGTGGGTTTCACATCAGTTGTTCCTGCAGAGCAAGAAGCTCATTTCAAGACATTTCAGGAAGACATATGCAGTTAAGGCCACCTGCTTAGCCAGGCCTGCACAGAGAAAACCTGAAAGTTCATAATCAAATGTAAGCACTAAATGATTTCTGAAATAGAGAAGGCATTCATTGTAACAGAAGCTATATGTTAACACAAAAATAAATAAATAAATAAAATATTGGTACCATCAAGAAGTTCTGTGAAGATGTAGATGTTGGATCATTCTCAAATATTAAAAGAGCTTTCTGCATTAGGTAAATTGCCTTGGACAGCTTATTTTTCTTTATTTTATTCATTACACTTAATTCTGCAGAAACAAACAAATATTTTCAAAAAACAGCAAGATAAAAACTATCATTCAAACTTGGGGGGGATATAGGTTATCCCAAACTTAATTACCTGTGAAACAATCAGTGTTTCCAGATTGTTTTAACTTCTCTGAAATTTTGGAAGTAATATTTTCGTTAATAGAAGAAATCTGCAAAACTGAAGGAGATGACTGTCATTATAATTAGGTTTGTATCCAAGGCATGGTGTACTTTTAAACATTAATGAGTAACTGTAAAATTATTGCTTCCTCTGTGTATCTTATCTTTTGTTCATTAATAGACAAAAATATAAATAACTGTGATGTAATTTTACCATCAAAATTTTTTTAGCTGGGTGTGGTGGTGCATGCCTATAATCTAGCACTACAGAAGGCTGAGGAAGGAAGATGACAATTTTGAGCCCAGCTTGGGAATTTCAGCAACTTGGCAAGATCTCAAAATTAAAATATCAGAAAAAGGTTGTGGATGTGACTCAGTGAGAAGACCCAGGGTTCAATCTCTAGCACCAAAACTTTTTTAAAAATTAAAAACCTCTTTTGTCACCTTCTAACTCAAGGCATAGGATTTCCAAAGTACAATTTAAAAAAATGATTGTCTGTATCATCTTAAATAAAATTATCCTGAAGGTGAACTCTGTTCACTTTCCTTTTCCATAAAGGATAAATGGCAAGTCCTGATCTCAACCAGTTATCAGTACTGCCCTTAGACTTCCTGGGCAATCTGTGTTGACACGATGTTTGCAAAAGCCTCCCACTACCATGTGAATCCCAGGCACAGGCTCACCCAAGACTGTCAACTAAAATACAGGCAGCGCAGATGTCGGTGCAGGTGCCCAAGCAAGTGTGCCCAGAGCAGCAGTCCAGCTGAAATAATGTGGATCAGGAGAAGAGGATGAGCTCAACCCCATGAAGATGGAGACGGTTGCATTGACGCTTGACTTTCAGGTCAAGAGAGCTGGTAATATTTCATTTCTGTCCCTGGGGGTGTGCAACTGTGCCAGCATTAGCACAAGTCATCCCTTTTTTGGGCTTTAGTGACTTGTGCTAATGCATTTGAGGTGCCATGGCTTGGAGACTGCGAAGATGAACACACACCATGCAAGGACACAAGGTCTCTTTAACAGCAAAGGGCAGGGAAATGTATCTGCATGCGGATGGAAGTGCTAAGCAGAAAATAGTGCTGCATTCTCTCAGTACCTAGGTTATTGTGGATGCTACTTAAGCTCTCCTGATTATAATGGAGATAAGAAGGTGGGATCGCAACAAAACTCTCACATACAGATGAGTCATATTTAATACGATGGTCATCAATGGGCAACCACTGTCAAGTTCCTCAATAAGGATGCCAAAAATAGTACTTAGAGAACATTAGTCTGGCAGCAGCATGCTGCAGGGAAGAAAGCAGGCACAAAGTGACAACCTGTGCTAGGGTGGCAGTCCTACAAAGAGGAGAAAAACTCAAAAGGAACCAGAGGCATTGCAAAGGAATGATAACTAGCTCTGCTTACAATTGAGTACAAGGGTATTATCAATAACTTTAAGTGGTCTCCGACTTTAAAAAAAAACTCATTTGGCCTTCAAAGACTTGAGGATGGCAATTAGAAAATACAGGACCTAGCAGCAGCTCCCTGAAGACTTAACACCCTACCTCTCAATAAAGAAGATAATAGTGCTATTATGAGAGCCACGAGAGTCACGGGCCAGTTTCTTAAAGAAAACCCAGCACAGTGCTTCTGTTCACATTCTGCAATACATTTCTGAGCCACATCTTTTCAACCCAGAGTGCTTAAGGATATTGTTCTAAGGAACCTCATTTAAGCATCAGAAAATCTTTATCTAGTTTTCAATTTATCTTTGATGACACAGGGATATTTCAACCATTATTTGCTTCCCTCCCTACCCAGCAGGACATAAAGGAAACAGCTTTTCAGACTATTTAAATGTTAAAAATAAAGTGCAAAAGAGTAACAATATACAAGGATAAAATGATGAAAACAGGGATCTTGATAGAAAGTAAATGTTTACAATGGAATTAAAATATCAATAATTTATTATAATTCAAACAATCATAATTTTAAACAGCTTCCTGAGTGACTTGATATGCAAAGTTTACAGCAATAATAAAAAGTATCAAATGGTATGAGAAAAAAATAATCAAGATTATCTGGAAAACAATCAACAAGAAAAAATTACAAAATAAATTGGTTCTATATTTCAACTGCGCTTCTCATGGACTCAGTGTAGTTATTTGGTTTAATGACTACTACCTTGCATTTGGTCAAGAAGTAGAACAGCTATTCGGTGCTGAGCTTGAATTAATTCAAGATGTAAATCCATCATGAAACTATTTTCGGAGATTGGTTTGTAAGTGTCTCCATCTACATCACGGGAACACTTAGACTGAGCAGACCAAAATAAAATAGAAAGAAACACAGTTATCAAAGCACATTACAATAAAATGAAATGTAGTTCACAAAACACACTAAAAATAGCTGTACCCTATTATGTTACTCAGGTGATTGTCTCACTCAGAGGTATTAAATTCTGCCCACTTTTGACTCTTTGCAACTGCCTTGCTTGTAATAAATACACCCTTAGAATTCACCAGTGTCCTCTCCATTGACAAGCTCAGAGATTACTTATTTGCCTTCATGTCTTCTGGGAAGAGGGATATTTCTGGCCTCCAAGAGGAACACTGCCTCAAGCCACACTTTGCTAATCTACCTGAAGGGCAGCGCTCCTCAAGTTCAGTAAAACTTCAAGCTAATGTCAGATGATTCCACCCTTACCTTGACATAGCAGTGGTCAATCACTGATGATCCATTTGGCAAAGTAGTTAACAAGCAATTCAGATTAATTCTTCTGATTGCCTTGTCAAGTAGTTCATACACAAAATACAACTGTTCCTCAGGTGTTTTCTATAATGATTTTATAAACAAAAAGAAAATGAAAACTTAAAAATCTCCATGTTCTTCTAACAATAATTCAACATCAAATAAAAGAAATTTAAACAGTGAACCCAAAGCAACAAACGGTGCTGTGTCTTGACAGTCTCTAAATGGCGAGCACTATCAATGCAGATGAAAACAATCAATTCATATCATTTTTTTCAAGCACAAATTAAACTTTGTTCACAAATATGTATGTAACTTCTATTTATTGTTTTCAAAATTCTGGTTCTAACAAATGTACATGTAAATTTTAAAATTAGATCCAATATAATTTGTCTTACATGCTTAATCTCTGAGCTAAAAATGTTTATGGAATCCATCACATTCAGTGGTCTACCTCACAATTTTCAAAACTCAAATATTTTCCAAATACAATTATTTTCACAGGAAAACAAACAGAATAACTTAAACAGCAATCAGCTTTGTTCAAGCTTTAAATTTTCTCAGTTTTTCCAGAACTTCCTAAAGAAAGCAAGCATAATCATAGGTTCTCCTATTTCCATATATGTAAGCATTTGCTCTCATGTACATATGAGATATCCATCATATACATGGATATATTAAGCTGAAACCTTCTGTATAACTGCCCACTGTCAAGCTTGGTTTTATAATTTTTTGCATGTTTTTAAATATTTACTATGCGTTCTTAACAGTATACAATATCTCTGTGCATATTCCATCAATTCTCTTACAAAATTCTGCAGATGGATTTTTTCTTCACTCAACCATATGTAGCTGAAACTTATTCAAGCTGACATATGCAACTCAGTGGGATGGGCAGGGTTTGGATATGAATGCAGAACTACTCTAGTTGTTCCAAGCACAGTATCAGAAGTGTCCCTCACTGTTGGAAGGCATGCGACACCAAAGATCAAGAAAGTACCAGAAATGATATGGCTTCAGGTGATTCTCATGAGCTCACTCAGGAACTTCTGCGAATCTAACAATCCAGGAGGCAGGTGACAATGACCTCAACCACCTACTGGACTGTGCACTGAAATAGTGGGACACAGGAGCCCGCTCAGCATGATTGGTAAGTTCCATCTGCCACTGCAAAGTGAGAACTGTCATTCCTCTTCTACATAACAAATTCGTGCAAATGTCCCCCTGTTGGAAGATTAGCCACCTAGAGCTATGTGGCAATAGATGCTGAAATGTAATTTCACATTTCCCTTGTAACTCAGAGGGGACTACAGGCAGGGAGGCAGGGAGACCACACTGACCCTAGTTCACTCATCTTTACAGCTGCCAGGAACAGGTGCTAAAGAACATGTCACAATCACCCCTCACCTGCTGAGGGGCATTTTGATTGCTGTTCCTACAGACACTGCAGTGGATGGTACATGCCTATGACTACAGATGTATTTTCTTCTTTTTCTATTCATCTAAGGCTCATGAGCAGAAGACTGGCAGATATTCTTTTTTTTTTAATTTATTTATTTGTATTTTAACTTGAGTGAAAAATAGAAGCAAAAACAAAGAGAACAAATGACATAAACAGGGTAACATACAATGATACATATGTTACAGATTTTCACAACATGGATGGCTAATTTTTTTTTTCATAACGTTTTGGTATTGTACAAGGTGCATACATGATATTATATTTACAGGTATTTATGTAGCTGAATTATATCAAAGATTCAATAATTATTTACCTAGTGGATGACCATAGCACTAAAAGCCGACATAATATCCTGTCCCACCACCAATAGTACAGATCTTGCCTCTCATAGAATTATGTAGAAGCACAGCGTCATCTAACCCAACTGTACTGTCTATACACACACAGGATGATTTTTTCTTTCTACAACCCTTCCTTTGTCTACACCTAATTTTATATACATTTTTTTAATAAAACAATCTAACACAGATCAGCAGTGCACAGTAGAAGTGGGTTATCCACAGAATTTGTTGACTTGAGCCATTCATAGCTCATTATATTAATATAACTTTATTTTATATACCTCCATTTTTATACTTTTCTGCTGGATGGTTAAGACTGAGTTAAAGCAAGACTTATATAACAAAAAATGTAACTTTAGTATCAGATAAGGTCAGTGAGGTACCCTTAGTGTTTATCCTGTAATCCTGTACCGCTCTTTGTAGATCCCTCTTGGCCAATTTGCTCTCTGTGGAAGCCTGAGAGAAAGTTTTCCCTCCACGTGACTCTCTTTAGGCACACTGTATATCATTGATCACATTCCTCTGTGGCCCCATAATCTCCTTGATCAGAAAATGTGGGGCACAACTGAGTTACATGATGTTACAGTACAGGTTCTCCTATGTCCTGAGTCTTCACTGACCTTGAAAGGCTAGGGCCAAAATGTTGGCTGACCTTGCAGCCTTTCTTTTTCTCCAATTTTTAATCTGTAAATTTAGGTTGTTAACCCTCCAGAAGAGAAGTTTATTATTACCCTGTAACATAGGCAGTTCAGTTTACCCACACTATTAGTCTAAATATCATACATCATAGGCATAACATGGAACATGTATTTTCCATCAAGTATTGAGATACTAAACTCTAAGTCCATACAGAATATGAAGAAGAAAAAAAATTTAAAAAATAGGAATGAACACTTACATATATTTACATAGATATTTAGAAATCCATCCATATACAGCATAGTAGCATTGTAGCATGACTATCTTGTGACTTTTTTGTCTTATGTTTCATTTACTACCCTTTATTTATTTTTTAAAATTTATTTATTTATTACAGTGTCTCGCTACACATCATGGATTCTTTTTTGCAGGGGGGGTGGTCCAGCTCAGCCCGCCCTGGAGGGAGGGGCTGGCATGGCATGTGGTGCTGGGAATCGAACCGCGGTCCCTGAGAGCTTGCCTAAGCAGGTGCTTTAGACCGCTGAGCTATCTTGCCAGCCCTTTACTACCCTTTAAAAAAGGGCAGTGTAGTAATAACTGATATGTCATGACAAGAAGTACATATTTAGAAGACCAGAATGGCAGGCATTTGGAGTGTGACCCTTCTATTACTCATTGTTAAATTCAGTACAATTGCTTGGTTCACAGGTATCAGCATATATAGTTAGTTGGAGTGAGAATCCTACCACTTAACTGCTAGTTTCAAAAATCTGATGTTTCTCAGGATCATCTGGCAGATATTTTTATGGGATTACAAGAATAAAAAGGATCACTTTTAAACTTTTACAGTATATAACATTCATGGGTCTCTGGATGAACCTCTTGATCAGACAGGGACCATTTCTTGCAGCTCTAACTACTATGAGTTACATTACAGATTTTCAAACATTAAGTCTGCATTCCTAGAATATAATATACACAATTTTATTATATATAACCAAAAAGAATCAAAGGCTCTATGAGGTTCCTAAGCAACCCAAGTAGTACGAAGCAAATAACCAGCCAACTTGAGGACAGGCCCAAGGTCTTAAATGTCTACTTAGGACAGAATTTCTCCTATCTACTCTCTTCCCAGCCACAAGTTGAGACACCACCTTATAGAAATAGATTTCTCCTAGTTACACTTTTTCCTACAGGGAGTCTTTGGTAGGTCCTAACTTCAGGTAGGAGCCTGAGCCACACCCATCTCTTGTCAGCCAAGCCTGACGTCTCTTGTCCCTGGGTGGCTTCATCCCACAAGCTTCCTGATAACTAAGCACAGCAACCTTGCTGTAGTGCCCATTTGTAAAAGAATCATTCTAGCATTCAATTCCTTATTCTGGCATTCGCCTTACTTTCTTGTGAGCTGTGAAATATGCCTGAGAATATCTGTTCATTTCTGTCCAAACTTTCTGTTTTTTTAGCAGGAAGACTCATCTAGTTTGCCACTTGGCCAAAAAGAGTCTCTCCAGATACCTTTGTAGCATCAAAAACTTCTCTCTCCCCCCTTCTCTCTCCCTCTCTCTCCCTCTCTCCCTCTCTCTCCCCCTCTCCCTCTCCCTCTCTCTCCCCCTCTCCCTCTCTCCCTCTCCCTCTCTCTCTCTCTCTCTCTCCCTCTCTCTCTCTCTCCCTCTCTCTCTCTCACACACACACAGTCACCATTATCATGGCTACAATCATTGGCTTCATCTTAGCATCTCTACCACCAGCACAGCTAACATTTAATTCAAACATGCTCCAAGTATAGGGACAAATGCTTTACAAACATAGATAATTTGTCAGAGCCCTGTAAGATATGCTCATTAGCTATCATAAATTATTGAAGACTATTTAAACAGTTCTAAGGGGGCCAGCGAGATAGCTCATTGAACTAAGTGTCTGCTTAGGCAAGTACAGGGGCTGGGTTTGATCCCTGGCACAACATGCCGTACCGGCCATGCCCCTGGGCACACTGAGCATGTGACTGAGTCTGGGCATGGTAGCACACATAATATCAGTGCTTGGGAGGCTGAAAATAGGAGGATCGTTGCATGCTTGAGCTGTGCTGTGTAGTGAGACCCTGCACAAAAAAACAAAAAAAAAAAAGTTCTAGGGCTGGGGATACAGCTCAGTGGCACAGCATCTGCATTGCAAGCATGAAGTCATGAGTTCAATTCCCAGTACCAAAAAAAAAAAAAAAAAAAAAAAAAAATCCTGTCAATGTAATCACAATACTACCTCACATATATTTTAAAATAGTAGTTTATCAACCCAAATGAGAAGTGGATAAAGAAGATGTAGTATTTTCATACAATGGAGTAGTATTCAGCTATAAAAAGGATAAATTTGAGGCCTTTATTGATAAGTGGCTGCAACTAGAGACCATACTCTTAGGTGAAATAAAGCAGACCTGCATGTGCAAACACCATTTTGTCTCCCTTAGTGTAAGAACCTGAAAGAGTAAATAAAATGTGAAGGGTACAATAGATACTGTGAAAAGGGAATCCATCTGTCCAAAAGGAGGAAATTACTAAGATGATGAGAAGGACAGGAGTGGGAATGAGGGAAAGAGACACACAAGTATACAGGATCACTTGGATAACTGTACTGTGGATTTCTGCAGGTCTATGGAGAGGAGAAGTTAATATTTTTGTCTTCTTTTTCTTTTTTCTTTTTCTTCTTTCTCTCTTCTTAATTTCACATGACTTTGTTTTCTCTTTTTCTTTCTTTTTCCAATTTTGCAGGTACATACCTGGTAATCTGAACCATTAAACTGAAGACAACACTTTGCAATACAACAATCACTGTCAAACTCACATTATTTTGCTTAGTGGAATTCTGTGTCATTACTAATTTATTGCTATTTTATATTCCCTTTAAAAAGTAAGTAAGTACATATATAAAATCTACTAGCGGCTCACACATATGCACAATAGGTAACTCATCCCACCACATGCTCTTCTCACAAGCATGTGGATTTTCTACTCTCCCTTCAATGCTCAGCCTTTTTCCCCCTTCCCTCCCCTAGGGGGCTATGAGAATCCAAAGTTGAAATTCAATGATCTATAGGAAACATACAGAACAAACAAACAAAAAAAAATCCCACATAGTCACTAACTGCAATGTACTTTAGAAACCAGATACTGGTTTCTACACTTATCAATAATTCATTTAAACAGGGTAGCAAGCCAGTAGACAGGGGCTACTGTAATTTCACAGGTGGGGAGACTTAAAGAGATGAACTCATTCATCCAGAGTCAGTTCTATGCCTTTCAACAGCAAGAGCTGGGCTGCAGGACACACACCTCTGCGTCTCGCGTAGCACTGCCTTCTGCGGCTACCACAGCCACCCTCCATACAGCCCAGCGCCTGGGGGTCACAGCGCTGCCATCACCAAGGGGCATCGGAATTTTGACAAATTCTCAGCTAAGGGCAGATGTACTCTTCTAATTTAAACAACAATCACTCAAAAATGGTCCAGTTTCTTTGTTGTGGGAGCACTGACACCTTCTAACAAATCCACTTCACTTAGTGGTAAGTGCCAAAATAAATCCTGTCTCCAGCCAAAAGCTAGTGCTTTCCAACTTCCACTAGGAGCCCTGTTCCTGCCCGAAGGCATCTCAGAGAATTTGAGCCCATCCACAGAGCCAGTGGTTTTCAAATTCTTAAGCGTCTACCTGAGGAACTTTGAAGAGCCTCATACCTGAGTGACCCTGAATGACGACTGAGTGTGTCTAGAGTGAGTGAGGAGAGGCTGTGTGTTTGTCAAGAACTGCAAGAGACCCCTGAGAAACTGCTTCAGAAGCCTGGTGCCCCTCCCCCACTCCAGGTCTGTCAGGCTCCAGACCTGTGAGAGGTCTCCTGAAAGGACACCCAGCAGCGTGAAGAACTCAAATTTGTATCCATAAAACTTAAAACTAGAAGATAAACATTTATATGAGAAAGCAAATTCAGAATTAGCCCCTCTCTTCATTCTATCCATTCCTAATATTTGATTGGTACCCAGTCAAATTAATTTTAGCAAATATGGAAGAAGTGTTAACAAAATTAAATTCTAAAATTAGTACTTGTTTTCCTGTTTCAATGGGCTCCCATGGGTGAAGGTGATAGAGGCAGATGACATATTATTAAAGGTCCATTGAAGTTTTTGTATGTCCATACACTAGAAAAATATCATTTATAAAACATTGAAATATATGTGTATAAATGTATTTTGTGTAAATATACTAGAAACTCTTTAAATCAACAGGCAACACAGCCCTTGAGAGCAAAACACCTAATTCAAACACTGGTCACCGTGTTACTATGAACAGGAGTGCTGTGAAAATCAACACTTGGCTACACAAATCAGCTTAGGCTGCAACTCGCAAATCCGACCCCAAGAGTGAAAAGCGAGCAGAAGACAAACACACACAGTAAGGCACTGTTTAAAGAAACTTTAAAGTAGGCAAAGCAACAGTCTATACTGCCTGAGAATGCATACATATGTAACAAAGCAGTGAAACACCTGGGATCTGTAACCAGCATTACTGAGGTCCGGAGTGAGCTGTAGGCAGGGGGAAAAGTAAGGAATACGGCAGGAGCAGAGGGGGGTGCTTCATCTTCAAGGCTGCCCTCCAAAGCCCTGGGCTCCCTATCTGCAGACCACGGGACAAAAGCAGATGGAACACTAACTATACTGAACAAGTTCCGGTTTCTTTCTTATTATTTCCCTAACAATACTCTAGAAGTGGCCAGGGATATAGCTCAGTGGCACAAGCACCTACCAAGTACAAGGTCCTAAGTTTGATTTCCAATACCAACAAAAAAAAAAAAACCTTAAGAACTATTTCCAGTGCTGGCCAAATAGCTCAGCAGATTAAGTGCCTGCAAGCAGACAGAGGAGCCAGGAGTTCGATCTCTGGGCCTGCCTGCCTTGCTGGCATCATCCCCAGAGCATGCTGAGACTAGCAAATGAGACTGGGCATGGTGGCCAGCACCTGTAATTCCAGCTCTTGAGAGACTATAACAGGCAGATCACTGTGAGTCCAGTCTAGTAGTGAGAGCCTGAACACCCTGTAGACCCTTCCCTAAAATAAAATTAAAAAAAAACTTTCCATAACACATTGTTATTCAAGTAATCCAAAGAAGTAAGTATATGAGAAAGTTTGCCCAGGTTATATGCAAGTACTATGACATTTTATAAACGGGGCTTGAGCACTGTCAAGCTTCAATACTGGTGGGAAGCCTGGAACCAATTTACCATGGATGCTAACTATACTGTAATACTTTCTTTCTTAAGTTAGCAGATGAAGAAATGGCCCTTCATTACAACTATGCTCACGTCAGAAGCACACATAGTAAAACTGGGAAATAAAATTCTTTTTTTTTAATGTGCTTTGCACAGGGTCTACAGGGTCTCACTACACAGATCAGACTCACAGTGATCCTCCTGTTTTCAGCCTCCCGAGCACGGAGATTGCAGGGGCGTGCCACCACACCCAGTCTCAATTGGCATCTCAGCACACCCCAGTGGCAGGGCCAGCAACGCACAGTAGGGATCAAACCCCCATCCCTTCATCTGCCTAAGCAGGCACTTTAATCTGCTGAGCTACTTGGCTGGCCCTATTCTTGGTAATTGTTGGCTGTATACTTCAAATGAGTTATTTTAACTATAGCAATTATGAAGGTGAACATTTAGCAATGGGAAAATGCTGATGAAGTGATCTTAAGACAAAACTACAATGAATGCTACTATATCTAAAAACTATAAGACCTAAACACATGGAAAGATAATATTTAGATCAGTATACAATATACAGATATTTGGGGGATTTTTTTACATCTCCAATTTAAAATTATGCTTTAGAAAGCCGGGCGTGGTGGCGCATGCTTGTAATCCCAGCACTCGGGAGGCTGAGGCAGGAGGATTGTTGTGAGTTCGAGACCAGCCTGAGCTACAAAGTGAGCTTAAAGCCAGCCTGAACTGCATAGCGAGACCCTGTCTCAAAAAGACAAAAAAAAAAATAAAATAAAATAAAATAAAATAAAATTATGCTTTAGAAATTAAATCAGGCAAACCAAAATATGACTCGCCAGCTTCCTGACTAGTATAGTTTGGAGAGCAGTCTACATGACACTAGCACTCTAAGCTGATAGTCCATAGGAGTTTGGGGTTTTGTTCTCCAACAGCGGAGTGCACAGTATTCTATATCTCCTTAAGCGCCGCGGCATTCATAAACAAGCCAATGCTTTGGAGATGTCGCACTATGAAAGACGGCACTGTGTCTCCAAAGTCACTTGGGGTGTTTGACCAGGACATTCTTTTCTGAAACTCAGTGCTTAGTATTACCTGAGACAGTGTGCAAATGTCGTTCTAGATTTTTTTCCTGCAACCGAATGAATATTTATCATCTACACGAGGAAGTTCCCATAGCACTCTGGGTAAAGTAGTTCCCCAGACTCCCACTTGGATTTACAGGGATACAACCCACCATATTCAGAATAACTCAATCATCATTTAAAAAGAAAAACAAAAATCATGGGAAGAGGAGAGCCTCTGGTCTCTGGAAGCCCCTCTCCTCCTGCACTCCAGGGGGTCCCCACCCCCATAGGCTCAGCTGTTCCCACCATGCTCTAAACAGCTGGGAACTCATTCAACAGAAGCACTGCTGAGCAACCTCACTGTACAAACCTATGCATCACAACGCATTCAAGACAGCAGGAGTAATAGAACCATAAACCTGACTAAAAGGTTTATGTTTGGTAAACTTACTGGATTTTTTGGCTAGAATAAAATCAAAAGGTTAAAAAAAAAAAGTTCTCAAAATTCTAAATATACACAGAAGTCATAAATTTATAAATCAAATTTCATTTACAAAGTTGACATGGAAAATAGCTATATTTTCTACCATATGTTGTAATACCTTTAATATTGGGAGAACTTCCAAGATCCCTCTGGGGGTCCCTGAGACGTCCTCATATGTTTTTCTTAGGGATGTGTCTGGGAATGAAAGAAGGGGGAAAGGGAAGGGGAAGAGGAGGAAAAGGGAATAAAAGGGAAGAGAAATAAAAAAGAGAGAAGAAACAAGAGGAGAGAAGGAAGGGTGAGGGGGAAGAAAGAAACATGTAAGTATGGAAGAATAATAATCGCAGAAAGCATGATAAACTGGTTATACTTTAATTGCTCTCTTATTTAGTGATCTTAGAAATTATCCAATGTTAGAACTGGAATGAATGCTCAACTGTTTCTTTCATATAACTAAACATTTTTTTCTGTGAAAAGCAACATGCAAGCATCTTGCACACCCTGGTAGGTACACAAGGCATAGTCCTGTAGCTACTGAGAGGCTGAGGCAGGAAGATCCCCTGTGTCCAGGAGTTGGAGATAAGCCTGGGTAACATAATCAGACCCCATCCCCTCAAAAAGAAGCACTTTGAAATACAACAAACTAAATCAAGTCCTCTTGATCAGTAAGTAATATGATAGATTGGTCTTCCTATACCCACTATAAAATTTATTTTAAAACACTCAGAAAAGACCGGCACAGAAGACTTCATGAATTAAGACAAATATCAGAAAAGATCACTTGGAATGAGAAAAATATCAATTATAAGCCTTTACATAGCAAAATTAATTTCTTACCTTAAAGCTTATTTAATAATTTAACACTGTGAAACTCATACTTTAAGTGAAAATCTGTATCACTTGTAATTTTTTGTTTTAATTCTAATTTGCATTCTCTTTAAAAAATAAAAATTGTGTTTAAAAATTCAAGATAACAACATATTAATAAGCAACCTAAGAAGTATCTTGAAGCAGACAATCATAATTAATACATGTTTTATGTGGTGATAAAGGTGATGAGAATAGTCTTAGAAAATTTCATCGTCAGGTATGTAAGTGCATGCAGCCCTTCTTTATATCAACATAGCAGTTGATAAATGGATTATGTTTTAATATCAATTAATTCCTAGACATGAAACATTTTAACAAAAAATTGATACTTCAGATTGTGCTTGATCTGTTTATACTTAAACTGCAAAAAACAATAACCTTCTGAAAGCAACTGAAGCAATAGAATCAAGTAAGGATTAGATTTTAAAAAGAAAGAAAAACAATGAGTCTTTTGCTTCTAGTAACAAATAATCTAGAAAAATTCTCCTGGCTGGAGAAAAGCAAAAAAATACGTTTTTCTTTTTGGTTTTAAAATCTGAGAGGCTGGCAAGATAGCTCAGTGGTCTAAAGTGCTTAGGCAAGCTTATACAGTGTATGGACCACGGTTCACTCCCAATACCACATGCTGCGCCAGCCTTGCCCCTAGGGTAGGCTGAGCCAGCCATAAATAAATAAATATATAAACCCTGCATGTTTATATATATAGAAGGTAGCGAAACAATAAAGACAAGGTGGGAAGGGAGCACAGAGGGCAGAATGACAGGAGACCTGTGCCCCTCCCCACCACCCCATCCCCTGAGCTCAGAGGGAAGCTGAGCGACTAGGCAGTGAGCTGACAGCCATGAGGGGCTGAGGCAGCAGAGAGTTAGAGAAGGAGCAAATACAAATGGAAATAAAAGCTAGGACAAGAATCCATTGCACAGATATTTGCAGGAGTTCCCACACTGCATCAGCCTGTGGGGGAGAAGTGGGGGGGGGGACACTGGCAACCTAAACATGTTCTCTTCCTTTCAGTAGCACCTGCTCTCCTGAGAAGTGATGAAGAAAAAAATGAAAAGGGGAAAGAGGAGGAGAGGAAGGCAAAAAAATAAAGAAGAATGAGAAAGAGGAGTAAGTGTAAGTACAAATGGAGAAGGGATACATCAGGAGGAAAAGGCAAAAACAGTCATGGCCACCAACGCATCCAGTGTATAACCTTTTTCTTTTTTCACTTTTTTTCTGTCTTTTTGAGACAGGATCTTACTATGCAACTCAGGCCAGCCTTGAGCTCAGTTTGTAGCCCAGGCTGGTCTCAAACTTGCAATGATCTTCCTGCCTCTCTAACTCCCGAGTGCTGGATTACAGACACACACCACCATACCTGACTTAACCTTTCCTTAACATCCCTTGAGGAGACTTCTCTATTTCCTCATCACTGGCTTTGGGGTGAATAAAGCATGATGCCGAATCAGCTAGCTTCCACTAGCAGATGTCATCCTGTGCCCTAATGTATGCGTATGTATTCCTGTTTGTACACTGATATGTTCACAGCCTCACATTCTTCAATATTTTACCTAGAGACTTTTTAAATTTTCCTCTTGGGCTTCCTAAAATCTCTAATATCTCAGTTAATCTCAGTGTGACCTCTGCTACCACCACAAAGTCAACATCTTCCATCTTACAGCTGTGGATCACTTCGTGTATCTGCCATAGAAGATGCACCCACTGAAAGAGAACACGGTGGCAAGATCAATTAAAATGTTTCACATTTTAGCAAAGTCACATTTTTCAAAACTTTAAATCACCAGGTAATCAAAAAGAAATAGCACGTAGTTCTCCTCAGTAATGTACCTTAATCTTAAGTAATATAAAGTGGGCCCGGGAGATAGCCCAGCAGCTTAAGTACCTGCCTAGCAAGTGCAAGGTCCTGAGTTAGATCCTTAATAACACAATAAATAAACAAACAAATAAATCTATTTCAAAAGATGTCAATGATAAATCTGTCAATATATAAATTCATAAAGAAGATTCAATCACTTGTTTATAGTCTGCATATTTATAATGGCAAATTTATGATGTGTTGTTTTACATATTAGTGAATATTATTTGAATATTATCTGTATCTTTGAAGTTACTCTCTCCTCAAGGCAGCTGCACATGGTCGCCATCAAAGTCTTCAAGGTACTCCAGCTATACTGTAGGTGCCTCACGAGCTGACTTCATGCCTGTATCCACAGAGCTCAGCACATAAAACCACCTATGGCCCTTTGCAACTTAAGACAACAAAATAATATTTATGCACCAGAATCATTACTGAGAGAGCACATGATTTAAAAACCCACACCTGTGCATGCTAATGAAGATACTCTTAGGATACCCAGAGTTACAGGAAATAAACTGGAATGTTTGGCTTATGTTTTCAGGTTACTCACATGTTCAGCTGTCCTTCCCATGAAACAAACAGCATTTCCAAATAATCTAAAAACATTATTGCAGAGGGAGAGAATGTGCTGAAACTCTTATTTGTATTCTTTAGTCTGAATCCTACTGAATTTATCTAAGCTCAGGTGACTCCGGACACACTATTTATTCCTTCCTTTAAAACAAAAATATTCTCCCACACCCCCCAAAGCAAAACCAGGGCAGGCACACAGGAGCACATTTTTCAAAACACTCACTCAAATGATATAATTATGCAAGTGAATGAATAAGAATATCAAGATTTGAAATGTATAAGCAATTTAGATCAATAATAAGAAGGAAAACGTGAAAAGAAAGAATACATACTTTGTTAGTAGTGATTTTCTGGGTGACTTTTGTGTAGTCATTTCTGGACAAACTGACCCGAAGCATTCCTAGTTTGCACTTCTGCCATAAGAACATTACCATGTCCACAACAATTTCTTTATCAGGCTGAACATCCTGAAAACCAAAGTGATAAAAGTAAAAAAATAAAAATAGAAAGAGACAGAAATACAACATTACTGTGCTTCAGGTAGCACTCCCAGAGCTTTATCTGAACAACTCATTTAATCTTCACACCAACTCAATAAGCTGAGTATTACTACTGTCATCTCTACTTCATGGATTGGCAAACTGAGGAACAGGAAGAGCGCATGACTTTTCCAAAAGAGAGTGGCAAATCAGAAGAATTCGAACCCAAACAATCTAGCTCAAGTCTTTGCTCTTAAGTGTTTATACTATTTCCCAAAGAAGAAAAGTCCCAAACATCTGTAGGCACATCTGCACATCAGTCTCATCTAAGCTTGAAATTTATTTATATGCTTCAATTTTTAAATATCTCGTATTACATAAAAATAAAATAATAACATAATAAAAAAAAATTGATGAATAGGAAGGAAGACCATTGCAATCTGAGAGGAAGTTAGGAGTGGATGAAGAACATAAAGCCCAAAAAGGGAGAGACCTTCACATTTCGTATCAACAAATAATTCAGGAGGACGTCTCTGTCAAATCAAATTGGCTCTTATAATGGTGTAGCAGAAAATGCCCCTCTCTCCAGCCAATATATTTCAGTTTATTAGTTGTCCAGGTAATAATTCCTTTGCAGTTCCAGTCACCCAGATGAATAGCTGGTCACTATGATGCACACTGTAAGAACCAATCCCCAATTGCCAAGCCTTTCTGCCTCTGTACTTCCCTCTTGCTTCTCCTATAAAAGCCCTAGACCACCAGGGATCAGATCCTGCTATTCTGGGAGTGATTCTGATTCGTACCTATCAGTGTAAATAAATCTGCCTCTAAATCCTGGGCATCGTTTCAGTGTTTCTGCTTGTTGCAATGGTTAAGTTCCATCTTCAGCTTGTTAGACTGGGTAATTAGGAAATTAGGGTGGATTTGTGAGGATGTTTCCAAAACAGCTGGCATGAAGAACAGCAAACTAGAGGGAGATTCATCCTGAAGGAGGGTGGCACTAATCCAACAGGGTGAGGGCTCTCAGGCCACAAGCAGGTAGAGGAAGAGGCCCAGCCAGCATGATGCTCTTGCTCCCTCTCTACTTCCTGGCTCCCATGAGATGAGCACACCTTCCACCATGGTGTTTCTCTCTCCCCACAGTCCTGACACAATGGAGCTGAGGGATCTTGGACAGAAACCATGACCCAAAGTGAACCCCACCTTGTTTACTTTGATTTCTCAGATACAGTGGCAACTCAGCTCACAAGCTTAATTTGTTTGATGATTTTAGAGAAGATCGCTGCATTTGTGTTTATGCAGAGAAGATGGGCTTGAATGTGCTTGTCATCTGACATGTGACTCACACCTGTAATTCCAGCACTTGGGAGGCTGAGGCAGAAAGATCACTGAGAGTTTAAATCCAAGGCCAGCCTGGGCTACAAAGTGAGTCAAAGCTATCCTGAACTAATAAAATCCTGTCTCAAAAAGACAAGAAAATAAAAAAAAAAAAAGCTCCTTATTAAATTTGAGCTACAAAGGTAATGAATTTATGATTAAAATATACCAAACTCTTGAGTTTCTTTGAAGCAACTCTAAAATTTAATTTGATGTACATCAAACTTTAGAATATATTTGGGAACATAATAGAGATCCATGGTAATATATATTTATTGAATTGAATTCAGTAGAACTAAGACACATCTATTATTTTTTCTGGTATCAGGAATTAAACCCAGGGCCTTTGAACATCTCCAGCCATGGGGTGTGCATGTGTGTGTGCATGTGCATGTGTATTTGTGCATGTGTGTTTGTGCATGTGTGTGTGTGTGTGTGTGTGTGTGTGTGTGTGTGTGTGTGTGTACGTGTGTGTTAAGATGGAATGGCACAAAGTCACCCTAATAACTTGCCCAAGGTGACCCATACTCTTCTGCCTCAGCCTGCCAAGTGCTGAGGTTACTGGCATGGACCACAAAACCTAGTTCATCTATTGAATTTTTAAAAGTGGACAGATGAAAGTTCCTTACACTTTAAAGCCTTGATTGCTATTTTTTGTTGAGTTTTCCCATTATAATTCCATTCGCTACCAAACACCTTTATTTCAAAAATTAAATACTTGTCATGGATTATGAAACATTCCAATAAACCCAGAAGAAACAGAAAATATTTTATTTTATTATGTATTTAGTACAGGGTCTCACTACACAGATTGGACTTGTAGTAATTTTCCTGTTTTCAGCCTCCCAAGCACTGGGATTACAGGCATGTGCCACCACACCCAGTCTCCTAAAAATATTTGAATAGTAAAACATTCCAAATATCTTACTAAGTTCCACTGCTCTATAATTGTGTGACTTTCAAATTTTATAACCATGAAGCCCAACTTTCAACTAAAATTCCATCAAAATCCCTATGCCATATACAAAACCCATAACATCAGGTTAAGGTGCTACCCTTGGGGTTCTGAGGCACCGCAGAGAAACCTTGAGGAGCCCTGAAATTCACTTTTAAAATAGTACTACAGAAAATGCCTTTTAAAAACTCAAACATCCCTTCATAATAAAAATGCTGATGGAGATAAAGACAGAAGAGCCTTATCTCAAACTGATAAGCAACAAATCCATAGTTGACCTCATAGTGAATGTGGAAAAGCTGAAAGCATTTCCTGCCTGCAAAATCAGGGATGAGTCCAGAACCACTTGCCTCTTTAATGTAGTACTCAAAACTTTAGCCAGAGAAATCAGGTAAGAGAAAGAAATAAAAAGGAAATAAATAGGAAAGAAGAAGTCAAGTCAACCCTGCACAGATGATATAATCCTTTACACAGAAACTTCAAAAGCCTCTTCCAGCAGACTCCTAGAGCTAATAAATGAATTCAGCAAAGTGGCAGGTACAAAATAATGCACAAAAATCAAGGGTTTCTATTTGCCAGTGATGAACTTACTAAGAAAGAAATCAGAAAAATTATCCTATTCACAATAGCTAAGAAAAGATTAAGTACCTAGGAATCTACCTAACAAAGGAGGTAAAATACTTTCATAATGAAAATCATAGTACTCTGAAGAAAGAAATTAGAAGCAATGCTCAAAAATGGAAAACCATCTCCTGTGCCTTAAGATGGGCATATATTATGCAATTATCAATACCAACAGTTTTCACAAAACTAAATCAAAACAATCCTAAAATTTTATACAGAGCTAGTATAGCTACAGAAATCCTGAGCAAGAAAAAATAAAGCAGGAGGTATTACAGTCTCAAATTTCAAGT
The DNA here is from genome assembly GCA_004027165.1 of Ctenomys sociabilis. NCBI lineage: Eukaryota > Metazoa > Chordata > Mammalia > Rodentia > Ctenomyidae > Ctenomys > Ctenomys sociabilis. Next base: position 59,177 of record PVKA01006728.1, on the reverse strand, counting down.
TATAACATGCAGCTATTGTAACAAAACAGTACAGTACTGGCACAAACACAGACACATAGACCAATCGAATAGAATAGAAGATATAGAGCCAACCACATGTATTCATAACCATCTGATCTTTGAAAAGGGACTAAACACATACAGTGGAGAAAAGACGATCTCTAACAAACAGTGCTGGAGATACTGGGTATCCCCATCAGAGGAATAAAGATAGACCCATATATTCCACACTCTACTGAATCAAATCAAAATGAATCAAAGACCTTGATATACAAACAGAAACATTGAGGGGGCTGAGGAGGTAGCTCAGTGGTGTAAGCATCCACCTGGCAAGCATAAGGAACCAGGTTCAATCTCTGGTACCACCTGCATGCCAGCTCCAGGATCCAGAGTGTGTAATGTCAGCCACTGAAACTGGGTGTGGTGGTGCACACCCATAATCCCAGTGCTGGGGAGACCGAGACAGGAGGATTGCTATGAGTCCAAGCTGTGTAGCAGACCCTGTACCAAATACACACTTACCTACATATATGAAACACTTAAAGTGCTGGAAGGTAAATGAAGCAAGGACATGGGCATAGGCAATAACTTGAGAAGCATCACCAAGACTCAGGAAATGGGATGATATTATCTTAAAAAGCTTCTACACAGCAAAGGAGCAATCAACAGAATGAAGAGACAGCCCACTGAACAGGAAAAAATTGCGCCAGCTGCTCTTCTGACAGAGCCCTAATATCTAGAGTGTATAAAGAACTCAAAAAATTCAACCCCACAGAACAAATGACTTGATCAGAACATGGGCAAATGAAATGAATACACACTTCCCAAAAGAAGAAGCTCTAATGGCCACTAAGTATATGCAAAATGTTCAATATCGTGCACCATTTGGCAGATAAAAATCAAAAGATCTCTGGCATTCCATCTTACACCAGAAAAAAAGAGCTGTCACCAAGAACATACATGCACAGAAGGAAGACATGCTAATGCCAAGGAAGGCCGTGGGGAAAATGAACCCATCTGCACTGCTAATGAGAATGTAAAGCAGCACAAATGTATGGAGAGCAGTATGGAGATTCCTCAACAAACCAAAATAAAAATTCCACTTGATCCAACTAAGCCTTTTCTAGGTATTTAGCCAAAGTCAAAAGAATTAAAGACATCACACTGTCAGGCCAGGGAGAAAGCTCAGTAGAATAAGTGCCTCCCTGACAAGTACAGGGCCCTGAGTTCAATCCCCACTACCACAAAAAAAAAAAAAGACATCATACTGTTGAAATACATGTATACCCATGTAGCAGCACAATGCAGAAATTGCCAAACTCAGGAAGTAGCCATCTGTTGAGGGCCGGGTAAAGAAAATGAGGTGTATTTACCCAATGGAGCATTATTCACCCATAAAGTAGAGTAAATTCAGATCATTTGCAGAATGGATGGAACTTGAGGCCATAATTTGAAGTGAAATAAGTCAGATGCAGGTTTCTCTTATATGAGGAACTCAAAATATAAATATAGAGCAAAATAGGAAAGATGACAGGAAACAGGGAGAGAGACTTTTGGGAGATGAGGAAAGGGGAAGGAAGAGGAGAGAAAAGGTAGGAAGAAATTTTCATAAGAGTATCAAAAATTATACACATGCTAATTTCCCAAAATGAATGTAATTATATATTGCAAGCTAATCCATTAACTAATTTTTCTTAAAATATGAAGAACGCTGCCCTAGAGGCACCTAGACCTTCACAGCCACAAGAGGACTATTTTGAGCACTGACCCTCACATGCAAAGTACTCTGCTAACCAAGGAGAGGCTTTGCCACCTCAGGTCAAGGAGGAACAGTTCACTATGCACATAAAGTCCTTATAGTTGCTGCCTCCTTCCCTGCATTGTTAGAAACACAGCTAGCCCAGGAGTGCCCCAGCAAGGACACAAATGACATCCAGGACGAAGACCCAAAGAAACTTACAATTGCAACTCAGGTCTAACTCTATGATGTATTCTAATGATTAAATAATACAGAATTTTACAAAAGAATCCTTCTCAGTTACTCAAAATAGCCAGTTCACCTGGGGAGAGGCACAGACGCAGAAATGCAGGACTGCTGCCAAGTGAAAAATATCTTCTGAATATCCGCAAATCTTCACGAAAGTATCTGCATTCAAAAAGCAGAAGAAAATGAATGCAAACTTTGTAGACAATCACAAAACATCAAATACAAAAGATACAGAAATGCTCCAAACATAACACAAATGGTATCTGGGCACATATCATCTCAATAAGGTCATTTAAACACTTCTAGGGGCCGGAGAGATGGTTCAGTAGAATAAGTGCTTGCCTGGCAAGCGCAAGGGCCTGAGTTCAATCCCTGGTTCCACCAAAAAAAAAAAAAAAAAAAAAAAAAAGAAAAGAAAGAAAGAAACACTTCTAAATGAAATTTAATCTAAGTCACACTAATCCAATTAAAATAGATTATTATAGTATTATTATTTATTTGCATTTTGTATGTCAATAACATCCAGAGAGACTGAAACAGCTTATAGTAATAAAATGCTTCTAAACTGTGGCACCTGAAAGAAAAATAAGAACATATCAGAAACCAGTGGAGGAAAAATGTGTAGCATTACTTGGCAAAGATATTTACTGCAGTGCAATGCCGATGCAATGTCTTAAGCACATGGGAAACATAAAAACATGAGCTTGATTAATTAATTAAAACAAAGAATTCATCAATTAATAAATCTCATTAGCCTACAAAGTGGATGAGATTTCCAACTTCATACCCAGTAAATGTGAAGGTAGTTAAGTCTGAGGATGCAAAACACTGCATTTTAGAAAGGACAATAAACCTTCCCTTACTAGAGTAAACAAATGCCTTAGCTCTTTGACTCCACTCCCTCAAAAGTCAGCATTCATTCCAGGGCTCAGAACTGTCACTGGCATCAAATGCAGCATCCAACTAAGACCTTGGAGCTGCATCTCCTGGAGGCCTGCTCTGTCTCCAACCTCACACTCTCTAGCTGCACCAGGCCTAAGATCCCTGGTCCCTCCTTTCCCCAGAGGACACAGTCCTCTGTACATCCTGCCTCTCCACCTTGAGCATCCTTTTTCTCACTTCATCTAAGAAAACCATTTCATTATCAGATAAAACTAAGTTTGTCAAAAAGGTGACTACTCACCATCAAAAGCTATATTTTTTAAGTAAAGTTGAATTGCCTGTCCTTCTTTATAGTTTTCCAGAGGAAAGACTGTGCCTTTGTTTCTCTTTGCATTGATTACGGGTTCTATTTCAAGCAGAAGTGTTAAATCCTTCTCTGCTTTCTTGGCCTCTGGGTCATCCTGTCTCTTCAAGAAGCATATCCCACACATTAGGTAGTATCCCAACATCAACTCAACAAACAAAAGCAAATGAGTGGTTTTGTATATATTACCTGAAAAAAAGAAGCAAGCTGTCCCGCTGCAGATTCAAATAAGCCCCATTCTTCATAAGTAAACGCCAATTTTATAAATTTCACAGCAACATCCATCGAAATAATATTTTTTCTTTCTATCATAAGTTCCAGAAGAGATATTTTTGGAAAATCAATCATTCCATGATCATCAATATTTGACACTAAAAAAGGAAAAAGCGTTTGCCACCATCCATGCAAAGAAGCTTTCCTAAGTGCTATCAGATATGCCAGGTAATAGGGGGCCAGATGCCTGACTTCACTGAGTTTACACTCTCAAGGGCAAACAAGAAATCTGAGCAGAAAATTTGTCTGGGGGCAAACAGGAATAGAGATTTGAGGGAAGAGGACAGTCAGGCAAAGTCACCCAAAAGAAGGAATGTGGAATCTCAGAGAATTAGCACTGGTTAACCAGCCACATGGTCAGCTACATATTGATAGAAAGCTTGAAAAGATCTACCATGGGTACATCAGTGGTAGCACTATCACTGCACAGCCACAGTAATCGGTAGGATCAGCTATGGCCACTGTTCAGCTTCCAGGACAAAATATTAAGAGACAGCATTACACTAGAGAAGGACAGAGAAAGGGCTTCACGGGAGAGTGGCTAGCAAAACAAGGAGCATTCAAGAGTAGCTACAGAGAGTGAAGGAAGAAAAAGAACGAAAAGTAATCTCTGATTTAGCAACAGCAAAATCACCTAGGAGATTCTTAATGAGTATTAGGTTCCAAAGGTTTTCTGGTATGCAAATAGGAAGGAAAGAATTTGGGGCAGGTGATAATATGCAATTGTTGGATAAATCTGATCGTGCCAAGGAGATCGCAGGCAATAAAGGCTGGGGAGATAAGGAGATAGCTCAGCGACATAAGCACCTGTCTAGCAAGCACAAGGTTGTGGGTTTGAGTCTTGGTACAAAAAAATACATAGTGTGTGTGTGTGTGTGTGTGTGTGTGTGTGTGTGTGTATACACACACAAAATATAGTGTATACATATGTATATGTATATTTATCTCTTTCTCATGATATGAATATCATAAGAAAGAGATAAATGCAAAAACTATATTATAAAGGCACAAGGACCAAAAGATTTGGCTTAAAGATATGGAGGGGAGAGGGAAGGAGAGAATAAAGGAGGGGAGAGGAGGCAGGAAGAGAGGTAGGGGAGGGAGAAAGAGGAGGAAAGGGGAAGGGAAGGGAAGGGAGTAAAAGGACAAGGCTTCCATGTCAGGAAGAGAGTAGAAAGGAATGCTGCAGATGGAAGTTAAACGCTTTCAGAGAAACAAATTCAAGGAAACTCTCACCTAAGAACTTGAATTTATCCTGTGAAAAGATGAGGCCAAACCATGACACCACAGGATACCGTCAGGGTACTTCAGATGGGGACAGATGGGGCACACACATGCATACACATACACACACACACACACACACACACACACCACATGCACATGAACTAAGATCCAGCCTCCCCCTTTCCTCCTGGGTGGTTGCTCAGCCAAACCAGCTGGTAATAGGAAGCTAGGTCACCAGGAAGGAGAACAAAATGTTCAGCATCCTCTGAAGAAACCCAGCTGAAGCACCCTTCAACACAGAAGGCAGAAAAACTGGACAAGATGGGTAAGAACTTGCGCATGCCCAGCGCATGCCTAAGAAAGAGGAGGGCATCGGAAACACCCAGGCAAGAACAAATGGCTATGCAGACCGGGCATGAAGTGCACCACCACTGAAACAGAGCTCAAAGGAGGACAATGCAGCAGGCCAGAGGGGATCAAAGACTAAATGAGTGGCCTAGAAAGCCAGATGGAGCAGCCTCCATAGAAGACAACAGCAAGGAGGAAAGAGATGAAAATAGCAAGATAAATAGGCCATCAGGGAGGATGTAGGCATATCAGCCTTTGCCTACCAACCTTGAAGGACTAAAAAATAAGGTAAGATGGAGAAAACTAACATAATATGAACACTTAAAGAGATATAAGAGCTCAAGTTACTTTTGAATTACTAAACCAGCATGTACAACAAACACTGGGCTGGGGAGATAAAGATGTAGCTCAGCAGCATAAGCATCTGCCTGGCAAGCACTAGATTTTGGGTTTGATTCCTGGTACAATATATATATATACATATATATATTATACATATATATACAAATATATATATAATGTATATTATATGAGTATCATAAGAAAGAGATAAATGCAAAAACTGTATGCATAAAACAAGACATAAGCTACCACTAGGCTTCCAAACAATTACTCTATACAACACTACAGAGAAATGTTATCAAAATTTAAAAAGAAACAGACATAAGTAAAATATATCCAAATAAATTACTTCAAAGTACTTTATGTTTATATCTGAGCAAAAATAAATGAATTCTGAAAGAAATAATAATGAGGAAAAAAATCTTAATATGAGTACTTACTGTCTTATAGAAGCTATGATTAGGGGACCGGGGAGATGGCTCAGTAGAATAAGTGCTTCCCTGGTAAGCACATGGGTCTGAGTTCAATCCCCGATTCCACCAAAAAAAAAAAAGAAGTTATGATTAGGACCTGACCTAAAGCAAAAAAAAACTCAAAATGCAAGAGAAAAAATACACAGTCTAATTAGAAAATGGAAAAAGTACTGAATGGAGCAAATGTGCAGGTGGGAAATGCACACATGGAGGGCTGCGCAGGGTCTTCAGCTATGAGGGAAATGATCTAGCACCCCGTACCTGCAAGAAGGACTAAAATAAAATACGGTGGCTGAGGACATAGCTCGGTGGCAGAGCCCTTGCCTAACAGGCACAAGGACAAGGATTTAGTACCAGGAAAGAAAGTGTCTATACGAAATACTCTCAAGGAATTTAAGAAACTGGATCATTTTCATATGACTGATGGGAATACAAAACAATGCAGTTAACCTGGAGGACACGGCAGCTTCTCACACCACTAAATATGCACTTATCATTTGAACCAGTAACTGCACTCAAGAGTATTTATCCATGTTCAAATGTTCATAAAGGTTTTATTCCTAATAGCCCAAAATGGGACCCTACTCGAATGTTCTTCACAAGTAAAGGATTAAAAGCAGCAGTGGACAAGCCATATTATAGGACACTGCCCAGCAACAGTGAACAGAGTGCTACTGATCCAACAAACTGAAGGTACCTCCAGGGAATGCTGCTAAGTGAAAAGACAGTCAACACATGTACAGGGACCTGTGACATGACAAAGGAGCATTGAAGCCTTCAGAGAAAGGAAGCTATCTTCAAAAATGAGGCCTGCATTAATTAAATATCCAAATAGAAATAAACCTATCTTTAAAAAAAAAAAGAAGCTCTGATCCTTACATCAAGCCAAAAAAAAGACCTAATTTTGTAGACCTTATGCAAAAGAAAAACAATGAAGCTTACAGAAGAAAACATGAAAATATATGTACAATACTAGAGTAACATAGATTTCTTCAACATCACACAAAAATTAATTAGACTACATTAAAATAAGATTTTGGGGCTGATGAGATAGCTCAGCACACTAAGTGCCAGCTTAGACAAGCACAGAGACCAGGGTTCAATCCCAGGCACCATATATCATGCCAATCCTGTCCCTGGGTGTGCTGAGCCAGCCACCGAAACTGGGTGTGGTGGTGCCTGTAATCCCAGCACTTGGGAGGCTGAAAACAGGAGGATCAGTTCAAGTCCAAGCTGTGTAGTACTGCCCTGTGCCAAATACATTTTTAAAATGTATAAATAAGTATAAAACTAAGATTTTTTTTTCTGAACAGTTACCATTAACAAAATGAAAAGGCAAACCACCAAAAATATAGTAATTTGTAGTCGATATTGAATATTGTCATATTCAGTAAGGAATTTAGATCCAGAACATGTAACAAATTCCTGTAAAACAAAAAGAAAGGGGCAAGTAGGTCAACAGAAAAAAAAAAAATGGGCAAAAATATGAATGCCCTTCACAACATAGGATGACTAAGTGGTTAAAAAACATTTGAATGTATGCTCAACTGCATTTGTCAACAGAAAAATGCAAGTTAAATGTATAATGTAATACCATTAAATTGACAAAATGAAAAAAACAGACAATAATACTAAGTGCTATGGTGAATTTGGAACAATTATAACCCTCATAAAATGCTGGTGGGGGCATAAGCTGGGATAACAGTACCTGTGAGAGCAAAAAATACATATCTTATACCATACCAATTCTACTCGAACAGAAATGCAGAGTGGAAGGTGTTTAACCTCTCTCTCTCTCTCTCTCTCTCTCTCTCTCTCTCTCTCTCTCTCTCTCTCTTTTGTTATTCATTGAACAAGCAGACAAGAAAAAATTCATGACAGAAAATCTAACCACATGATTTACAAGCTTTAACAACATATAAAGGCATCCAACAAATAAAACAGCCTTTTGATGCCATGTATCAAAAGTTGCCATCATGTCAACATATCTCAACACGTGCCAAAAGGTTCTAATAATATGGATCAACCTTCCAGACTAAAGGATAAATTAAGCTAAAAATCAATGACAAAATGATGTAAACAGCAATTAGAAAATCCTCTGTATTTTGCCTCACAGCCCATAAATCAAAAAGAAATTACATTGGAAATTAGAAAATACTCTTAACCAAACTCTGAAGGAAAAGTTTGATATATCAAAACTTCAAGTACACAGCTAAAGCTATATTTAGAGAGAAATGCCTTGTCCACATATTAAACAAGAAATCTTGAAAATCAATGATTTATACTTTCAAATCATTAGGCTTTTAAAAGTCACCAAACAAACCCAAAGAAAATAAATAATACAGAAAACAGACATACAACAGAAAGGACCAATGAAGTCAAACACTGTTTCACTGAAAAGATTAATGAAACTGATTGGGCACTGGTGAAACTGATAAAATAAGAGAGAAAACAAACTGACCAGTGCCGGAAATGAACATAGAGGTCACCAAGACAGACATTAAAAAGATCACAGTGAGATAAAGAACTCAATGGAAATTCAAGACCATTGGATGAAATACAAATTTTTAAGAAGTATACCACTTACTGAACTAACAGCAGATACAGAAAAACAATGAAAATGAAAACTGAATAATTTTATATCAATAGAAGAAACTGAATCCATAGTCAGAAAGCTCCTCATGAAGAAAATTCCAGGTCCAGAAATTAATTCGCCAATAAATTAATTCAAGCAAATATTTAAGAAAAAATAATAACAATCTGAAACAAACACTGTCAGATAATAAAGAGAGAGAGAGAAGTTAAACACCTTCCCCTCTGCATTTCTGTTCTAGATTAAATAATTTTCAACTATTCTTATAAAACCAGTGTGATGAGAACAAAACCTAAAAGAGAAAAGTTAAAAGAAGGGAAAATCCTTCTCATAACAAAGCAGAAATATTAATTCGTGGTGAACAAATCTAGCAACATATCAAAAAACTAATCCTCACTTCCAAAACAGGTTTATTCAAAAAACAGAAGATAGCTAAAATTTTAAGTGAACAATCAATGTAATTCACATCAGTAGAAGAGAAAGCTATTTACTCAATGCAGCAAATTTTGATAAATCCAGAAAATACTTTTGATAAAATTCAACCACTATCCAGGATTAAAAACAAATAAAACCTCTTAGCAAATCAGGAAAAACAGTTCCTTGATCTTAAGGAAAATATTTATGAAAATCCTTTTTCTTCCTGGTGGTAAGACATCTGGTCTCATGTAAGCTAAACACTCTACCATTGCACTACACCCCTAGCACATGCATGTAACTAATAGTAAAATGATGAAAAGTTTCCACTTAAGATGGTAAATGAGACAAGGATGAAGACCCTGTCCTCCCTGTGTTTAATGCACATCCTAACCAGTAAAGTAAAGCACAACATGAAGGAAGGGGGCTGGCGAGATAGCTCAGCGAACAAAGTGCCTATTTGGCAAACGCAGGCACCAGGGTTCGATCCCTGGTCCCACATGCCACGAGGGCCCCACCCATGGGGTGCTCTGAGTGAGTGGTGGCACATGCCTGTAATCCCAGCACTAGGGAGGCTGAAAACAGGAGGATCACCACAAGTCCAATCTGCATAGTGCAACCTTGTATGAAATATACAAATGAAGAAAGAAAGGAAGGAAGGAAGGAAGGAAGGAAGGAAGGAAGGAAGGAAGGAAGGAAGGAAGGAAGGAGGAAATTAAGAGATTAAGAATTAGAAAGGATATGAAATTATCATTATTCAAAGAAAACTATACAAAAAAACAAATAAATGACGAATTATCAGCTGACTTTAGTGAAGATGATGAATTCCAAATGAATATACAAACTGGATATATCTTTGTATGTAGATTGGCATGGTTTTAAAATTAGGCAAAATTCACAAACTTTGTTATTCATATCTGCCACAAAATATTATCTTAACATCTTATTTACTTATTAAAAGTTCTTTTCCTGACATAAACAGTTCTGAGACAACGTCGCGCAGCTCCACCTCATCAGTCATAAGAGGCCCTGTTTGCAGTGTTCGCCGGTCGGAGTCGGAAAGTGCTTCCACAATGGCCAGAAACCTGGACGCGGTGCTATCAAACATCTCATCCAACAGCCGTTCGGTGGCGGTCCGTGGCCAGGACAGCTAGAATAAAAGATAAAATACAGCCCATTTTGGAAGGATAGTAGAAGGCAAAGAAAAGTGGATTTAACTAATGCTCAAAAGAGAGTGTGCATGGTTAGTTTCACAATGAAAAGTTTACTTTCAGGGTTCTCACTTCGAGCTGTCACTATAAACCCCATTTAAGTTTATGTCATACTATCAGTACCTCAGACTTCGTACCTCTTTATATCTTTAGAATTCAAGGCAGTGTAAGAAAAGATGCTTATTATGATCTTCTTCCTGAGCCAACATCACCTGTGCATGTTCTGCGGCACCCTGAAGATAGCCTTCCAGGTCTGATACTGAAACCTTTTTGGTATCAATTATTCACCAGGGCTTTCCCAAATTCAGGACCAAATCTCCAGAGCTTTCCTGAGTCTGGGTGAGACACTGTTAATAAACAAGCACTGCACGAAATTTTACTAAGGAATGTCCTCCAACTCCTATTTGAAACAGTGTTTTCTGGTATAAAGAACTAGGCTTGCTAAACCCGTGTGACAGGGGCCCTTTGCGAGCTCATAGGCGCAGCTGGTTGTGTATCCAGGACTGCCCTCCTGCTGCAGCTCTGCTCGTGTTTCACTCTCCAGGGCACAACTGTTCTCTACATTTAGGTGACCTGTAAGTGCGATCAAGGCAAGCTGGTGTTTCTAGAATCTACATCCAGCTTGAGGTTACCAACAGTATCCCCCTGATTCTCTTTCATTTGTTTCTCTTCTTAGGGTACAGTCATAAAGTTAGAAAAATAGAGCTGCAGAGATAGCTCAATGGTCCAAGCTCCCTGCCTGGTAAGTGCCCCTCGAAACTGGGCGTGGTGATGCACACCTGGAATCCCAGCACCAGGGAGGTTGAGACAGGGGGATCAAGGAGTCCAAACTGTGTACTGAAACCCAAAAGCAAGAATAAAGCTGTGTTGGACCTTTTTCTCCCAAGCAACAGTTGTTCTAATTCCTTAGCTTCTATGCTTTTGAACCCACAAGTCAACTGAAACATCAAAATCTCAAAAAAGACACTTGAATTCCACACCTTGTCATTTCTTTCCTTATAAACAGAGGGAAAGGTTTGCTTAAGATTTGTACTAAGAGGCACTGGCAAGATAGCTCAGCAGACCAGGCACCTGCTCAGGCAAGCTCAGGGACAAGGTATGATCCCTGGCACCATTTACCTGCCAGCCCCAAGACCAGGCATGGAGCACACCCCTGTAATCCCAGCACTAGGGAGGCTGAGAAAGGAGGATCACTACAAGTCTGAGCTGCACAGTGAGATCCTGTACCAAATACATCAAAAAAAAAAAAAAAAATTGTACTAAAAGTTAAGATAGAGCTTTAGAAGTAAGCTGAGTGCACTGGTGCACACATGCAATTTCACCTACTGGAGGCTGGAACAGGAGGACACTAGTTCAATGACAGAGTAGGGAATTTAGCAAAAATATGTCTCAAAAATAAAACAAAAAGGGGTAGGGTTACAGCTCAGTGACACAGTAATTTCTTCACAAGTATGAGGCCCTGAGTTCAATCTCAGTGACACAAAAAATACTAATAATGATAATAGTAATAACAATGTTGTTCTTTTCTTTTCTTTTTTTTTTTTTATTTAGAAAAGAGTATATAGAGTCTCACTGCATAGATTGGACTCATTGTGATCTTCCTGTTTACAGCTTCTCAAGTGCTGGGATTACAGGTGCACACCACCAACTCCAGTCTCAAATGCACACCCAAGGGGCAGGGCCGGCACACAGGCCTGGGAATCGAACTCCCAGCCCTTGAGTCTGCCTAAGCAGGTGCTTTAATCTGCTGAGCTGTTTGGCCATCCCTCTTTGTTTTACTTTTATAGGTCTTTTATTAATATTTTATTTTTAGAAGTATTTATATTAATTTAAATAGTATAAATGAACTTTCTAAGAATTATAAATATTCCCCAAAATGGTAGATTCTCCTCACTTGGTAAAAGACCAAGATTTTTTATACAAATATCATTGAAAAATTAGTAGGAAAAAAAAAAGGATGGGTGGGCAATAAAATAAGAGCTACACATGAATACTCAGCAAAGAATTTTAAAATATAAATATTTTAAAAAACATAAAAATATTAAAATTAAAGCACTAATAAAAGGACTGGCCAGATAGCTCAGTGGATTAAAGCACCTGCTTAGGTAGATGCTGGGACCAGGGTGTGATCCCTGGCGTGCCATGCCAGCCCCACCCCCGGGCACAATGAGGCAGCGGTTAACACTGGACATGGGTGGGAACTACCCACTTGGGCACCCCTCCTGTCCCCCTCTCAGACAGGAGCTTTCTTTCCCTCAATAAATCTATTCTGCTCATAACCTCCGTTTGTTCCTAAAATTCATTCTTCGGTTTTAGGGAACACAAACTCGTACAGGTCAGGTCCAGAGATCATTTTTCCCTATGTCATTTGGAGGTTCCCTCATCCGAGATCAGTTTTTCTCCCTGTATCACAGATTTTGGAGGCCCCAGCGAGATTATTGGACAGAAGTATGAGTTTGCTTTTCTTTCATAAATTCTGAATTGGGACTTGCTTAGGTAACAAACCTCTGTTTCAAATGTTTATATGTCTTTGCCCATTGCTATGGCTGTTCATGCTTTGCCTCATACAGTTTTGTTTCACAGTACTGTTAAAAGGGCTTGCAATTGTTTTTGCTTTGTCTTTTATATAGTTTTGTGAAAATATTGGTCAAAATGTTGTTGGTAAATCTAAGTTAAAACATAGAAATGTTACAAGGTTATAATATTTCTCTAATGGGGCATTTTATGATTGCTGTGTACTTGTATGTGTTGCATTTGAACAAGATGCTAAATGTACTGGTATTCCTTGCTTGAGTTTGGATAGCAGAGCTAGAGGGAGTGATTTTAGTAAGACTTCTGTTGGATTTCATGTAAATTTATGTAAAATGGAACTCTTAGCCAGCTCAGACTTAGAAATATACATGCCTGTATATGAAACATGGGACTCCTTTTGCCAGTTAAATGACATTAGGTCAGCAACCATTCTTAAAGACTTGGAGGACAGGTTTCACTGGGATAGACTGGTTCTGATCCCCCTCTACCTACTAGAGGGAATGTCAGGCCTGCTCTGTTTCAGTTTCCTTCTTTGACTTTGCTCCTAATTTTCCCACCTATTTGTACTCTCCTTTTTAGAGGCATGTAAAGTTAGGAAAACTCTGACTGTTCCAACTAAGCAAATCCTTTAGAAAATGAGCGTTTGTTAATGCCGAAGACAGGGAAGTCATTTTAGAAAAAGGACATACCACCCGTCTCGGGGTCAGATGAGACAAAGAGGACTATGCCCGTCCAGGAGGACACATATAAAAGCCATGTCCTGGCTTAGTGTTCTGGGCAGGTCTCCTTCATGAGGCTAAACCTGAGACACAGTGGAGAGAACCAACTTCTGGGTGACACCAGAAGGAGCTATCTCCAAAAGCAGCACACTTATGGGACCAAAACACATTTAGTGTGAGGGAGGATTCAACCTTTTCTCCTAGGTCTAATTATTTAAGTGTGTAAATGATAAGTTATGGACTTTAAAGTCTTTATTGTAAAGTGCTACATAATCTTATTCAGGCTTTTAACTATCCCCTATGGAATGTGGACAAACAGTGGTTACTCTTCCAGCTAGTAAATGCTCTTAGAGCAGCTGCCACTCTTGGAAGCAGAGGACAGGATTCCCCAACTGTTCTTTGGTGAATCCCCATTGAAGCCTATGGCTGATGGAATGTTGACCAGAGAAACTGTTGGATTCCTTTCCGGAGACATCTCTGGTTGTGTGAGCCAAAAGAAATCGAGAATACCTGAGGGATTGTGGCCATACCCGAAGGTTCCTTGGTGGAAACTGGCTCCTGACCACTGAAAGATCTCCACATACCTATTCTACTTTTTCTCTACACTAGTAAACTAGAAATTTTACCTGACATTTTCAGTAGAATAAGTTTATCACCCATTCAGAAATAAGTCTGAGACAGCTTGCAACAGGAGTTATTAGGAGAAGTTTACATCTATGCCTTACATGCTAACTAAGAGTTAAGATTTTTGTCAACTATATTGTATTTTTACCAGTGTATAAAATGTGAGTGCTAAATGATAAATATAAGTTTCACCTGTGAGCTTCAAGGTTAAATTTGTCTGGAAACAAATGTCTGGAGACTTGGCTCAACGCGTGGGGCCAAATCCCTCCAGTCAATAGTTCTATCCACCTCTAGAAGTGATATCATTCTTTGTAAGAAGTGCTCACTTCCCATTGACCTTTTATGCCATAGTTATGCTTCTTTCTACTGACATTCTGGTCATGGGATTAACTGTAACTTATATTCACAAATGGTCAGTAAGAGTAAGTGAAGGGTTTGTGAGACATTCAGGAGATAAGAATCCGCATCAGTTCAAGGGTGGATAGGCTGGTGAGACCTTGTCTCCCTTCTCTCCAACAGGAACAGCCACCTGCTCTGGAGAGGGTTACTCAAGGGATGCCTTGGGGGAGGGAATCAATTAGAAATAAGGAACGGAAACACCCTAAAGTTTCTTATTGTACTCCAGATATGGGGATCTCACAGTTAAAGTCTCTTACTCTTTTAGAATGTGCTTCATTAGGCACCGAAAAGACATTTGATTCTTACATGCTAAAGAGCCGTTTAATCCAAATGGAATGCAGAGGAAAGTATAAATTATGATGCTATTTTATATCAAGAAAGATGATGTAAAAAGGAAAATGGTAAAAATGTCTTCAGGTTTGGTTTGTATTAAAAAAAATATTTAATAAAGTTTTGGAAGTGTAGATGTGAGCAACTAGAGAACCAGGCAGTTCAGGTACCTGAGGCAATACTATCTTGGAGCCTGAGGACAAGGCAGCAGTAAGCATAGCCTCGCCCATCATTACGGAAAGTAAGGCTTCCCTATTTGCCTTTCTAGTCCAGAGGGTGTAGACTTCTAAAACAGCTGTAATTCAGGCCTCTACAGGGCTACACCCATTCTTAGCTGAATCTGTGCAAGCTTTTCAAGGGCAATACCCTTTAAAGAAAGAAGACAATTTGTTCATGTTCCTTAGATTACCCTGATAAGTACATTGATGTCTTTAGAGGCTTAAACCAAGCTTTGACTTTTATGGAAATAAAAGCTACTATTGCATTTTGAGAGGAATATTACACTGTTATAAGGAGCCAGTGGAATCCCACTGAAGCCTGAGCAGTCAGAGCCCTGCTGGCCTAATTGCCAGGCAGAAAAACTAAAACTGACATTTTCTTTCAAGCATGTATTCTTGAAGGTCTAAGAACTTAACCAAGACTTCTAGTTATTTGAAATTTTAGCTATTTACTAGGAGAAAGATGAATACCCCTCTGATTTCTTAAAATGTTTAGTAGATACACTGGTAAAGCATATTTCATGAGATGTTAATTAAATAGAGGAACAGGTTACTCTTAGAGATAAGTTCAAGAAATACAAAAGGTAGCTTTTGCTCCAGACAACCCATTTGATACTTTGGTAAAAACTGTTTAAGAGTTCTATAATTGCAACTGTTAGAAAACCAGGGAGAGAAAACAAAGGGACAAAAATGTCTGCCTTTATTGAGGCCTCAAAACAGACCCTAAGTCTGATTCTCTGGGCTCCAGAGAAGAGCTCAACGATGATGAGGTTCATCTGCTACTGCTGTCAGAAGCCATGCCACTGTAAGAGGGACTGCCTTAAGAGGCCCACAAGCCATGCCCTGACTGCCAAGGCAGCCACTAGAAGTGAGACTGCACTCTGACGTGGAGGCCCCAGAGCTCAGACTCAGCTTCACAGATGGTCCATTAGGACTGAAGGGCCCAGGGCCTGTCTCTTCCCTCTGGCCGGACTGTTATCTCTACCTGTCATCTCCACAGAGGAGCCCTGAGTAATCATGACTAGAGGAAAATCCAGCCTATTTCTGGACATTGACTGACACAGGTCTCTGTCCTTCTCCAACCCTGACTTTCCTTCCAGTCATTGTACCTCAGTAAAAACAGACTTTAAAAGACATATTGCTTTAGCTGTAAGGGAAATACTGCAACATATATTTCAGGTTGCTTACTAATCAAAATTATGCTGATGTTTTACAAATGTAATATATTATTTTTCATGTACAAGATTTAAAGGCATTTCATTGGTGCTATATGTGTATGTTCATCTGGTTGATTTCTGATGTAACTCTGGTATTTCATGCTTATAGTTAATACAGGTATGATGTCTCTTTAACTAAAGCTAGAGAGACTTATAGCAAACTGTCAGACTCCATGAATAAAGAGGTCTAACAATGAGTGAGTTAAAATTGCTAGGTCTCAAAAAGTTTCTAAATGTACCTGTTAGCTAAAATATTCATGCTTTGATTATATGTGTTCCAATTTCTCAGAAAATTTGTTCCTTCCTAGAAGATACCAAAACCCAGGTAATAGTACAGGTAAAATCTATAACAAATATGCTAGATTAAGATTCCTTTAACTGGAATCCACCAGATTTTGTCTATGCTGTTCAGTGGGCCCCAGGTGTCTGACATAAGCTGCAGAAGTAAGAAGGGTTTGCAAAAATAAATTTGTTTGAGTTGAGGGGTTTCATAGTAGAAAGGATACAGAATGGAATTATAGATGGAAAATAAGAATGGTGATACTAGCAGCCTACTGGAATGACAGCCAGTCTGGAAATGGAAAAAGTTATGCTTTCCTAGATCCAGAGAGAAGGGACATTTCAAGGAAAAATGTCCAAAGCTGTTAGAGAAGGAAAAGAAAGTGTTTATGATGGAGTCAAAGGAAGTTTCAGACTGAGGTGGTCATGGGTCTTCCCCTTTCAGCCTGAGGGAACCCATGTTAACTGTCAACATAAGGAGAAAGCCTGTGAAACTTTCAATCGATGCTTATGCAGATTTGTTGGTAGTTACACAGCCAGTGGCCCCACTTGCCAACTGGAGAGTACTTGGTGTTTTCCCTATTTCCGGCAATATATGTGCCCCAGTAATAATAGGAAAGGACAGTTTGTTTAAAACAATACACAATGGTCATGGAAGATAAAAGGATTAAACCTCACATTTAAGAGATACTTGCTAATGGACCTACAAAATGTTCTTTTTCATAATTATCCTGTTGTGATTATTTAACCCAGGCATGTTTGTTTCTTTGGCTTTGTCTTCTCCAGATTCAAAGCTGTAATTGAAATGCCTGTTCTCTACTGAGGGCCTTTAGATAGAACCTCTGAAGAATATATCTGACTGCCGATCAACAACTATGACCCCTTTCAGCGTGAAGAAGCCAGAGCGGTCGTCCGCCCAAATCCCTCATGGCAGTTCAGGTTACTTCCTCAGAGGGGGGAATGTTGTAGGCAGCTGAGTTAGACAGAAATATTCTAGGCAGTCAGACAGGGCCAGGCCCTCAAGGAGACAAGATGGCAGACAAGGTGATTTCGCAACTTGGAAGAGACAGACACTCCCTATGGGCCATACCTCAAGACCAAGACAAAAAGAAGAAACACAGCTACATACTTCCCTAGGAATGGGCATCAAAGATTGATATTCTAGATAGGTATCAATCACTTTGAAAGAGCCTAAATGAGTCACTAGCCCAACCCCCAACAAGAAGAGACCTATCCCATATTCATGCCCACTTGCTACATAACTCACTTCCCCATTTGGTACTGGATTTAATCAATTTTACCTGAACAATGTTGCTTGTAATCCCATTGGTTGACCATAGTTTTGTCCCACCTCTTGTCCACCTAAGTGAGTTCCCATGTCTTTACCACCTTAGACCCACCTCACCACATGACTTTCCTCTATAAAAGTCCCTGGAAGAGACAGCTTCTGGGGGGAACTACCACTCGGGCCCCCCTCCTGTCCCTCTCTCAGTCAGCTTTCTTTCCCTCAATAAATCTATTCTTCTCATAAAAAAACAAAACACTGGACATGGTGGTACATACCTACAATCCCAGCACTTGAGAGGCTGAAAACAGGAGGATCACTACGAGTCTGATCTGTGTAGTGAGAGCCTGTACTAAATATATTTAAATAAATAATTAATTAATTTAAAAATTGGATTGTCAAGTATGACAATCACAATAGTAATGTCTATCAAAATAATGAATTCATTCAAATGTATTTTAAAAATTAAAATCTCTACTAGATAAATAGACAAAGCTTAAAAGATAATTCACCAAAAAGGAAATATAAGAGTACATACAAATATAAAGGAAAGGTGAATCAAAGAAATAAGATTTTTTTAAACTAAATTAGCAAACAAGTTTAAATAAATTTGTTAGTTGAATTAGCAAAATATGTTTAAACAATATCAAGATAATAGCTTGCAGCACAATTGGTACCTACAGGCTACCAGCCTGGAAACAGGAGCACCCACACTGGCAACCAACTGGACAATACATGCAAAGAGAAATAAAACATTCCTATCCTTTGATGGAATAATTGTACAATTTCAATTTTATCTACAGGAAATAAAGGAAACAAAAAATAGCATGCCTGAAGATGTGACATATTTACAATTGCAAAAAAAAACCCGGAGAAAATCTAAAATAATGGATATAAAAATATCAGATGAATTGTGGTAAATATACACGTGCAGTGAATTATGCCATTCTGCAAAGTGTCAGGGTGGACACGAATCTCAGTGGCACACCCACAGGGTCTGTGGCACACCCACAGGGTCTGTGCCACCTCTTCGGTGTCTACTCTGTGGGAGCTCTTGTCAGTTCTTCAACATGACACACCTATTCCAGTCAAGCTCTGTTTCCCACGGTCCCCCACAAACTTTGCTTCCTTTGGCTCCCAAATGATGGTTGTATTCTGGTGCTTTACTCAGGATGTTCAATCCTCTTTCCCAGGGCAGCCAAATCCTGCCCATTATTCCAAGATCATTTGAAAACATCCAGGACTATAACTCAGTCTTTTCTATATGCCATTACACTTAAAAACAAAACTAGGTAGTCAATACACCATGACTGACTGAATGAATAAAAATAAACAATTGCAGCAGCTAATGTTTACTAGGTGCCAAGAAACTCTGAAGGGCTTTTATGTTTAATTAAATCCCCACCATCATTTCCTTCTTAAGCTTATCAAAGATATAATTATTTTATTTATTGTATGGTTTCCACCTATACATACACACAAGAAAATGTAATCTTCATCTTCTTTTCAAATAGTAGATCCTTTAAAAATATTTGAGGGCCAGGGATATAGCTCAGTAGCACAGCACCTGCCTGGCAAATATGAGGTCATAAGTTCAATTCCCAGTATTGAATTAATCAATAAGTGATTATTAGATATGTTGATTAGTAGTCTATTATTATTATTATTATTATTATTATTATTATTATTAATTTGGTACAGGGTCTCACTACACAGCTCAGACTCCTAATGATCCTCTTGTTTCCAGCCTTCCCAGCACTGGGATTCCAGACGTGCACCACCACACTGTGTCTCAGTGCTTGGTGCAGCACATGGTGCCAGGGATTGACCTCCAGTCCCTGCATTTGCCTAAGTAGGCACTCAGTCCACTGAGCTATCTCACCAGCCCCATATATACTAATTAGAATATTATGTAAAGCATGCCAAGTTAATATAATATGACATTATAAAAAGAGCATACTAGCTCTGCAAAACTACCCACTAGGCAATTATTATTTTTTCCTAAAATATACACCACAAGATCTTTTCATACAATAATTATCTTAACAGAAATCACAAAAAATGAGCTTTCATATAAATTTAGCTGGAATTTTACATTTCTTTTTGAAGATAAATTTAACTTTGCTAACAGGATAACCAAAAGTCCTCAAAACACAAAAACAAAAAAGGCTAAGCAATGACAGTTTTGCAGCTTTGGATATTTCCATTTTGTTTATTCTCAGAAAAAATGTAGATGGGGAGAAAGAAATTGTCCCCTGCCCTTTACAAAGATGGCCCAACCGCATTACTACTCTACAAGAGCAGATGCAGCTGATTCAGCTTTCATCTGAGGAATTTCCTGCGACTTGGTCAGTTGCCAGCCATATACCACTGATCATTAGGAGACATGGTAGGAAACAGATACACATGGTGTGCTTCTGAGTTTAGTAGTCAATATAGCAGCAGTAACTAGCAATGGAATGCAGTATATGCAAAGATATCTATATTTCCACATCATGGCTTATTTAAAAGAAGAAAATGAATTACTGGTAAAGCCTAAAAGAGAGTTGAGAAGAGGACAGGGCACCATCACTGCAGCAGCAAGAAAGCACTGGACGCAGACTGCAGGTTCCCAGGCCAGATCAGCATGCAGCTGGTTGTGGACCTTGTCCAGCTTCCAGTTCATCATCTGTGGACCGGCAGCACCCACTGATTTTCAAATTCCCCTCTAGGTTCTGAGATTCTGAAACTCTTCTGTGAGAAATTGCTGAGCTCCTGCCCCATAACTTTGCATCTCAGCCTCCACCACAAGTTCAAAGAACACCTAGGGACAGCGTCCAGGAGGCACAGACCTCAGCCTTGAAGGGTGCTGACTGAGCTCAGAAAGGTACCCAGGAGCAGTCAGAAAGGAAGGGGAATGGGCTGGAGAAAGGCACATTCCAATAGCACCCCTTGGTTTTACTCCCTGCCTGGGCACAGTCCCTAGAGCAATTGGCCAACTCCACTTGTGGCCTGCAATTGGTTCCACCTGCTCTGGTGGGGCCTGAGAATTCTCCTGTACCCCAACCCCCGCCCCATGGTGCTGGCTTGTTCACTGCTGCAGCCTAACCTAATTCCTGAACACTCCCTTGGCAAAGCTGAAGCTGAAGATAGAAGGGGCCTCCACCTACCCTCACCCTCAAAGCTTGCAGAGCTGAAGGGAAGGGCTCGGGGGCCAGGACTGTGCTCACCTACAGCCTGCTCACTTGTGAGAGCTGCTTCTTCCACCCCTCCCGGGCTGCTCCTCGGCTGCCTGTCCCTCACATTGTGGAATGGGGATTGTGCTAAAAACACAAACAGCTTATGGAAAAAGACGAAATAAGGCCAAAACCAAACTGGGAAAACCTTCTTTTCTTTCTTTCTCCACTTGTGCAGAGAATGAAATCAGGGGCATGTTTTAATCTTTCTTTAGGGATGAAGCTGAAAAGACCCAGAAGGATGACACACATTTATTGCAGAATGAGTCGTAAATGCAGACTTACGCTTTGGGCTTCCTTGAGGTTAACTCTTGTCTTTGGTCTAAAATATGCTTTGTTTTTTCTTCTAGACTCAAACACTCCTCTTTTGAAGATCATCACAGCCATCTGCCTCAAAAAGAAGAGTCACGTGTGAAGCCACAGAGAGGGGCACCCGAGTACTGGGAGGCAGCGCTCAGTCAAGTGGGGAGCACAACTCACTTCTTTCAGCTCATGTCATTTTTGTACCTTTATCGTGGCCTCTCTGTAACATCTTCTGGATTCTTCCTGCAACTGTGAGGAGCTCATTAACTCCAGCTGCCTCAGCTCATCAATTTTAGCTAACGCACGCCGAGCAAATGCCTGTGTACATGGGAAAGAAATTCAATTCATAGTAAGTTAGAATAGAGTGATTAAAAATGCATAAAGACAGGATGTTTTGTTGTCCTAGACTTTAGATTTGATCTGTAAATTACACTGAAGGCTGATGGGCTGAATCCGTAATAAATTCTACAGTTCTAAATAACAAACTGTTCAGGTTCCAGATCATCTCTTCTTTGACATGGCATGTAGGCATGCTGTGTACACACACACACACACACACACACACGCACACGTGCACACGTGCACATGCACACACACGCACACACACACCTATCCTACCTTCAGATAGTCATCTCTAATCCTAACATCCCTAGTAAAGCAAGCTGTATACTTATTCAATTGTTCATATTGTCTACTACATTGTGAAGTCCCTAAATAGCCTATCGCATTTTTATCTCCAGTATCCAGGGACTAGTTAATAAATATTCGAGGAAGGGAGAAGACAGGCTTGTTTATTTAGCCATATCTACATTCTCATTACTCTCTAAAGTTTAAAAGAGCTAGCAAAATCTCCATAACAAGGGTCCACATCATTTATTTTACATGTCTTTGAAATTATATTTATAATTTCTAAAATATTAATGAAAATGCTTCCAGATCAATCACAAGATTAATGTGTATGATGGGTTAAAATTTCCAGTATGGAAGAATCCCAAGAAGAATGAAAAGGTCAAAACCTCATAAATGTTCAATTCCCTGATAATTTGACTATAAAACAAAGTGCACCACCCTCGAATACTAAGGTTAGCTTCACGTATACATACAGTCCAGCAGTTTCTATAATGTTTCATGGCACAATGAAAGGGTCCCACGAGAGCTGAATTCAGCTATCTGCCTAGAGACTGCTATTATCCAACTCTTCAGAATGAATCCAGCTGGGTGTAGAGGCTGAGGCAGGAGGATCACTGCAAGTTAGAGGCTTGCCTGGGCTACATAAGTGATTTCAAGGCAAGCCTGTACTACACAGAGAGACCCTGTCTCCAAACACAAACAAACAGAATTAGTCCAGGCAAGAAACCAGGGCCAGGAGATGTGTTTCTGGTTGTGATGGCCATGGATGACTCCCTAGCAAGGGCCTGAGTCAGGGCTGAAATCCAAACTTCACTGCATTTACCAAGCCGTGCAGGCCCAGAGGAAGGGGACCTTCCCCATGCTGAGAAAGCCACTACCATGCACTGTAGAGTGAGCACTGCTTTATGTTTTAATTGTGTTTCTTTGTTTGCAATGCTGGGAGGTGGAACCCTGGCCTTAAGCAAGCCTGTGGCACTGGGTGGCCTCCTCCTCCTGTGAGCATACACAAAGGTGCCACGCAAACCAACAACAGGAAGGAGCCCAAATCAAGTTAAGTCAGACTTCAAGGATTTAACCGAAAGACTTTCAGACAAAGAGAATAGGAAATAAATATAATAAAGGGGGTTGGCAACAGAGGAAAAAAATACATGCATAATAGGTAGGAAAAAATAAAACAGGGAAGTGGGGTGGCCAAGGAGAACCAAATGAGCAAGGAAGATATCAGCGCTCATATTCAGAAGATGAATATGAGTGCTGACACAAGTGTGGAAGTTCATGGGGAACACGGGACAGAGCTAAAGCAAAGCAAGAGATCAACAGGAGGGCAAAGCCAGCGAAGTCCTCCTACTACAGGATTCTTGGCTTCTTGTCAGCTCTTGCACTGCCTTCCTATTGTTCTGGTTTGCAGAACAACAAGGGCAGGTAAAGCAGTGGCACTCCAGACACTGGGATCACAAGGACAAAAAGGTCACCTACCTCCCCATGAAGCCCATCTTGGCAGTCGTACCAGCACTGGCACACAGCAGCGTAGAGAGTGGCCCTCCAGGTCAGGTACCTGACAGCCAGGAGCGGGATGGAGGACTCCATGCACATGCTGGCCCACAGCAGGTGCTCCAGGGCCTGGAGGACAGAGGCACAGTGGGACTGATTCCTGTTCACTGTCAGCGAGAACATGACGTGGCTACTTGCACCCAAGCTAACATAAATGCACACAGGAAAATAACTCAGGAAATCCCAGTTAACCTTTTTAGAGCATCAGCCTTCCTTGCTTTTAAAACCGTTCTGTCACTGAGCTCATTTTTCTTAATGCTTATCAGGTGTCAACAGTGGGCCAAAGCCTAAATTCCAATGATAAAATAGTTAAGATTTGGCTTCAAACCAGTGTGTTCTGGTGTAGAAGGGCAGGGAAGATAGAAAAGTTGTCCACCAAGGCCTGTAATACACAATAGAAAAAGTACTGGAACCAAATAAACCCAGATTTTTGCCTCCATTTCACCTCTCTAGACCTCAGTCTTCTCATCTGTAAAATGGGTATTTTATCACATCCAAGCAATGGTGCTACTGATGTGCAGGTGTGGCATGTACCACACTGCCAACTGTGGATGTCACCCCTGTAAATGTTCCCCTGGAACAACTTGAAACAAAATGGTGTAAGAGGCAGTGCAGTGTCACTGCCCTGCCCCCAGGAACACAGCTACTTCCCAATGGGCTCTGCTACCAGAATGGCCCTTCCTCAGAAATCCACTTTCTTGACATATTCTTCCCACACATCCTAGACAGTGTTTAGAGGACAAACACTTGGATGACAAGGATTTGACAGCTGGCTTTTTCAGTCTATCTTTTCTTGAAGATTATTCCAAAAGCTCAGAAGGCACAGTACCTACCTGTCAACTGCGAGGCCCTGAGTTTAAATCTCAGTACCAAAAGAGAAAGTTCACTGGACTATATTTTCAGTTGGTTTAATACAAGAAAGAGGAAATTGGGTCTATGTTCTACATTTGGCTATAAGAAATGCTACGGGGCTGAGTAGACTCTGAGAGTTAAGTACATGACAATCTCAAGTTCCCAACCCTATGCGTAGATACACCCACAGGGGCTCACAGCTCCCTGGCCCAGGAGGCAACCTTGTGTCCCTGCTCTTGTCACCTCCCTTCCTCTGCCTCGTCGTGCACCCCACCCCTGTGGTCAACATGCCAGGGTGTAAGTCCTTAAACCCAACGGGCCTCAGGCCCTTTGCCACCCAGGGTAACAGTGCTGTCTAACAGGGCTGGTGGGGGTTAAATGCTAAGTGCTTCCATGTTAGTTTTAGTAATGGCAATGAAGAAAAAGAAGGGAGAGGAGGACAAGGAGGAGGGGATACTTGGTTCCAGTCTTTTTTCTATTGTGTATTACAAGCCTTGGTTCTATTTTCTATCTTTCCCACCCTCCTGTACCAGAACAACACACTGGTTTGAGGCCAAGTCCTAACAATTTTATCATGGGAAGTTCAGCTTTGGCCCACCATTGACACCTGATAAGAAGGATGGGGAGAGAGGAAAATGGAAGCATAAGAAGAAGAGGCCAAGGACGCAAACCAGCTGCTGCTGAAGACTTTTCTAAAAGTCCTTAGAAAGAAATGACCTTCACCTCATTTCCCTCTCTGCTACAACGGTCACACCCATACACACCACATATTTATATATAGCCATGTTTTAATTCTTGTTTATTTTATTTATGCTACAGTGGTGCTTCTGGTCTGCAACCAGAACTACAGAAAGAATTAAGTTCATACACCAGGATACGACTGTATTTTTATTTTCTTTATTTATATACACTCTCTTATTTTTATTTAAATACACAGCTTATTTATATAAGTTTAATATCCCTTATCCAAAATACTTGGGCTTAGAACTATTTCAGATTTCAGGTGTTTTCCTTTTGGATTTTGAAATATTTCATTATACTAATGAGTTATCTTGGAGACAAGGCCCAAGATTAAACACAGCACTCATTTATGCTGTATGAACATCATATGCACATATCCTGAAGGTAATTTCGTATGGTAGCTTCAGCACACTAGCACTTTTTATTTTTGTGGTAGAATCAAAAAAATACAGATAGGTGAAAGGAAGATAAGGAACATCACAATTTAAAACTTATACTTTAAGCAAAACAGCAGCCTCAGGACACAAGCCCACCAACACCTCTATGGTCCCTAAAGGTGCGCACTCCAAGCCGGGCCCTGCTTCTCCCTGTAAATGGACTTCACCTGCGACAAGCCAGCCCTTTCCTGCCATCAAATGGCCCTTTCCCTGATGGGTGACCAGCTAGCACGCTCTCACCCCAATGGTCATCACTTGTGAATGGCCACCACCCTTCACCTGTAGACAGGGCTACCTTTTTCTTCCAATAAACATAATCCCCTTTCCATAGATGTACAAGTTCCATAGACTTCTAGCGCAAGTCCCCATAAAGGAGCTGAGGTCCAGGACCCAAGGAGCCTCTCTCCCTCCCGTGCTCTATTCTCTTTGAGTGTGTACTTCAAACTTCTCCCTAATAAACACCTTCTTATGCCTTTTATGGACAGCTTTTGAGGACTCTCTTTTTCTGTGGCACAAGTCAGCCAACCCTTCTCTGGGAGTGGGGTGAGCCAAAAGTCCCCATCTCTGCTTTGGGGCCCTCCTCAGACCATCAGATGACATCCTAACCTGTCACATGAGGTCAGATGTGGTATTTTCCACCAGTGACATTATGTTGGTACTCAAAAGCTTTAGATTTTGGAGCAGTGTGGGTTTTCAGATTAAGGTTGTCCCACCCATATCACATGTCACATGAATACAGTCAAGTGCGTGATTCCCAACCTAGATTGTGAGCTCTGTAAAAGAAGAATGATGTCCTAACTGCCCTTCAATCGCCAGCACCTAGAATGCAGCCAGAGACATAGCTGGTATTCCCAAGCACTACGAAAGGAATTCAATAGCAAACCCCGAAGTGAGGAGAGCCTGGCACAGGCAACCAGGGGGTCTCATAGATTCTCCAATCATGGCACTAAATTTGAACCAAGAACCTCATCTCATAACAAACAAGGCTTCAAGCACAAAAGAAATGTTTTTGATAATGTCTATAGTAGGTCAGTGACTCAACTCGACAAGGCAAATCATCAAGAAGGTTCGGCAGCTTCAGCTCTGTGAATCAAGCCTGCTGGATTGATGCAGCATTTAACAGTACAAATATGTAAGGCATCAACTACAGTCAGATGCCTTTACCATCTGTGGAGCCTCCAGAGACAGAGCACATGACATACGTGTGGAAATGTAAAAGAAAGAAGAGGCCTGAAAAGCCAGAATCCCCCATGGCTAGCTTTAACCTCAGTGGGGAGAAGCTATTGGTTTAAAAGCAAATCGTGAAATATGTGTCATTCCCCCGAATCTAAGCTCCTCCTGCCAGATGGTGGACCCACTTAAGAGAGGAACCTTGCCTGTCCTGCTCCTTCTGTATCCCCTGCACCTAGGACTCTACCTGGAAACAGGAGATACCCAAGATGTACTTGCAGATTGACCAACAGACTCTCATTAAAAAGTTTCCGTTTGTGATGCTAAATATGGAAGCATTTCTAGTATTTCAGGGGTCTGAAAGTCACTCTAAAATTCCCCCTGATGACACTGCTGGCACCATTACTGGATGCTCCCAGCTCTCCTTGCCGCTCCCTGAGAGCATGTGCCACCTGCAGTAGCGTAGCACATGCCATGTGGCCGCCAAAGGCAGCTTTCACCATGTGCAAGATCTGTGACCTAAAGTTAAATCCACCTTGAAGTGCCTTCCATCACATGGGTTCCAGCTCTGCCTCTGGGCCAACACCAAAATGTCTGAAGCTGCCTTCCCAGTGCATGACCATTCCTAGGCAGCCAGCTCTGGCCTCAAAACCTCTGTCTAGGGTACCTTTCTGGGTGCATCTAGACTGCATAAAGACCTATTTCTCTTCTGCAGCATGCTTGGCCTCCTGGCGCTTCCCTTTGTCTTCCAACCCCCCTCTGGAGCATATGATTTTCTCTCCCAGGTTTGGGTCTCCACATCTCTGAGCTCTGACTATGGCTGCTGGCACTGTTGAGGTTAAAGTGAACTGGGCCACACTGTGAGCCGATGTGAAACCAATAGTCACCAAAACCTCCACAGCTTTCCCCCACCCCCTACTTCAGATCTTTGCATTTGGATTGTTTGGTTTGTGGGATTTTCTGCACCTTTCCAAAACCCCTCAGGATGGGTGGTATCAGAAATTTCATGATTCAAAATAAAAATAGCTTCACTTAACAGTTGTTCCCAATATATTCGGGGCTGGGTTTAGAATTAAAGGAAATCACAGATTTTCATGCCAGAAGGAATTTATAATTATCCTAATCTGACTCCAAGAGGCTAAGCTTCTTCCAAGCAGCAAAGCCAGGCTGGAATTCAGGGTTTTGGGCTCCCCAGCGCAGATTCCTTCCAGTACGTGAGGCAGTCTCCAGAGGGCAGAAGCTCCACTCAGGGGCCTGGAAAGCAAACTCTGAAGGTGAAGATATGAAGCCATAGCCCCAGTGACTCAAGGGGTAGCATTTTTCATTATCTCTAAGAGACAATGACAATTATGTCTATCAAGAGAAAAATGACGGGCTATATAGCAAGCCTATTCATTAAAGAAAAAAGAAACTAGAGTAAGGGTTGTAGCTGAGGGGTACAGTGCTAGAAAGGAAGGTGAGAGAAGAAGGAAAAAGGGAGGGTGAAAGGGACGAAGGGATGGAAGGACGGAGGAAGGGAGAGAGGGAGGGAGAGAGGGAGGGCAAAATTATTTCAAAAGCCACATTCTATCTATATCCAAAATATGGGCCCAACAAGTGTTTCAGATGTCACCAGAAAAACAATTCATCAACTTAGCCACAGGATGGCACTGCAGCCCCACATAAATCTGCCTGCAGTATCTGAGGAAAATGACACCGCCAATCCTATAGTAGATTTAAGGTTTCTGTAAAGGCACGTGGAACAATTTAACACTAATTGTTCAAGCCAAATACTTTCCCAAGCTACTTCACTTTTATAGTAAAATAAAACAGAAATCAATAGTGTTTGGTCTGGGTTTAGAATAAATGGATTCCATTGTGTTCTCTAGTGTTTGCTGAGTCTTATACTATGGCTTTAGATACCACAGGAGAAACTAGAATATTCCATCAACAAAGGCAAAGTTGCTGTGTTTATTTAAGAAAAGAAGTTTCACATAATAGACCGCTATGTGCTCCTTAAATTTAAGCCAGGGTCCTGCCCAAGCCCCATTCAGGGAAAAGCCCCTTGTTAGTGTAGGTCTTTGGGGTTTCTTTGGGTGACATCAAAAACTATCATCCCTGCCATGCAGCTCCCCCCAAAGGAGGTTGGTCATGACAAGCATTAATGTAGTAAACAGATGTGCCTGTTATTCTAACAGAAGTGAGCAGTGGTACAGTGTCACACTGACTCGGGCATCAATACACCTCTAACTTAATATTAAATCAATGAAATATGGAATCAGCCTCAACACACCTATCAACAGGATGGGGGTAATATCTGTCTTTCTCAATACAGCAATGGGTTGGCTTCTAGTACTATGGACAGATACTGGGGAGATATCAAGGTAGAGGGTGTTAATTGTCAAATCTGTGATATAAATCGGCTGTAGAGAAGTAAGACAGGTATACAGCTGCACTCTCTTCATTCACTGATTAGAGACATCTGCTGTAATAATGCCTGTAAGTATAATAACATGTATGCACCTTATATGACACCAAAACATTACGAAAACATTTTGCAATGTATTGATTTGTCGAATCTGTCCTGTTAATTTGTCTTGAAACTGTCTCATTGCTATTTGTTCTCCAATAAAAATAATAAAAAATAAGTAAATAATACAGCAATGGGAGGAGTCAATGCCAGTGATGCTAACAGTTCCCCCCGGCAACACTGTGCTATTGCTATGTGTGTAAAGCCTTTCACACCAGACCTAGACACGGCAGGGATTCAGTAACAATAGCAAAGGGCCTCCACCAGCCTATGTCCTATAAGAAAGAGGGTTTACAAGCTGTGCCACTATAAACAGGGTGTGCATTTGTTACTGTGACATATTTTATTCTCTTAGGAAGATACCAAGGAGGATACCTGGCTGGATCAAATGGGACCTCCAGATTTAGCTTTTTTGGCATCTCCACACTGACATCCACAGTCGTTGCACCAGTCTGCACTCCCACCAGCAGTGGAGAATGGCACCTTTTCCCCAGAGCCCTGCCAGCATTTATTGCTGATTTCTTGATGATAGCCACTATTTCTGGGCTGAGATGGATCTGTGTTGTTTTAACTTGTATCTCTCAAATGATGATGAACATTCAGTGATGCTGAACATTTTTTCATGTATTTATTTGCCATTTTTTCTTCTTCATCTGAGAAGTACTCACTTCAGCTGCTCGTTTTTTTGGATTAGGTCTTTAACTTTGGGAGATCTGCCTTTTTTTTTTTTTTTTTTTTTTTTTTTTTTTTTTTTTTTTTTTTTTTTTTTTTTTTTTTTTTTTTTTTTTTTTTTTTTTAGCTTTTTATAGGTTGCAGATAATAGTCCTCTGTCTGAAAAACAGCTGGCAATCTTTTTCCCATTCTGTGGATTCTCTTCATTCTGTTGGTGGTTTCTTTTGCTATACAAAAGCTTTTTAATATGATGAGATCCCAGTTGTTGATTCTTTGCAATACTTTCCAAGAGATTATGGTACTGTTCATAAAGTCTTTGCCTATAACTATATCTTCAAGAGATCTATCTGTTCTATCTTCCAGAAGATTTAGTGTTTCTGTTTTAATATTTGGATCCCAAATGCCTATCAACAGATGAATGGATAAAGAAGCTGCGAAGTTTTGGGCTGGAGAGATAGTTCAATGGCTTAAGCACCTGCCTGGCAAGCACAAGGTCCTGAGTTCAATCTGTGGTACAAATAAATAAATAAATAAATAAATAAATAAATAAATAAATAAATAAATAAATAAATAAATGGGAGTTTTATTTCACTAGGAGGTTTTGGTTTTTTTTTGTTTGTTTGTTTGGGGTTTTTTTGTTGTTGTTTTGTTTTTGTATTTTAGGAAAGAGTCTACAGAGTTCAGCTCTCACTACTAGATCGGACTCAGTGATTGTCCTGTTCACAGCCTGCCAAATGCCGGGATTACAGGCACAGGCCACCACACCATCTCAATTGCTGTCTCAGCGTGCTCCGGGGACAGGGACAGCATGGTAGGCCCAGAGAACCCCTGGCCCTGTGCCTGCTTGCACTTTAATCTGAACTATTTGGCCAGCCTTCACTGGGAGGTTTGGTACTAGGAATTAAACTCAGGACTTTGTGCTTGTCAAGCACTTGTGCCACGAAGCTATATATCCCTGGCCCAAGATGTGGATTTTTTGTTTAATGGGGTACTACTCTCCCATAAAGGATAAATGAGACATTTCTAGGTAAATGGATGCACCATGAGACAACAGTCTTAAATGAAATAAATCACACATGTTTAAGTACTGAACTGTTTGTCTGCTGTGAGAATTTTATAATAGATATTAAGAAATAGGAAGAAAATGTTCAAATAGGGCAGGGAACAAGGGGGAAGGAAGGAAAAAGAAAAAACAGAAGGAAAAATGGAAACAAAGCTTTTATAAATAAGGAAAGAAGGGTTGAAGGGAGGGGAGGGGAATGAGGAACAAAAGAATCAAGACACATTACATTCAGGTATAGATGTCCTATGACAAGTGAGATCATTATGTAGAACTAAAGTGTACTGATAAAATTAATTTTAAAAACATTTTAAGAAATAAGTAAATGGCAGTAGATATAAGCCCTATCCTAGATGTCATCTATTCCCAGGGACCAGAACAGAAAAGTTCATTAAAAAAAAAAAAATTAGATGAAAAAATGAAATTTAGATAGGTATCTATTAACTTAACCTATGGGAAATGCAGTTTCTATGTACCAATAAGAAGTAATTTCAGGGGCCAGCGAGGTAGCTCAATGGACAAAAGTGCCTGCTTAGGCGGGCTTAGGGAAGTGCAGGGATCACGGTTCAATCCTGGGCTCCACATGCTGTGTCAGCTCCAGCCCCAGCATGGGCTGAATAGGTCACAGAGCCAGGTGTAGTGGCACACCCTGGTAATCCCAGCGTGGGCAGGCTGAAAGCAGGAGAATCACCATGAGTCCAAGCTGCACAGTGAGACCCTGCACAACCAAATACATTAACGGAAAAAAAAAAAAAAAGAAGTCATTTCAGGGCCAGGAGTCAGGGAGATAGTTCAGTGGCTTAAGTGCCTGCCTGGCACATGCAAGGTCCACAGTTCAATCCTCAGTACCAGAAAAAAAAAAAAAAAAAGTAATTATAATATTCCTCTGAATTGTACTGAAAAAAATAAAATTTCTATTTGAAAACAACTTTTTTTAAAATTTTGATACATTTCTTAATGAAAATTATTTAGTTATGACTTGCTAATATACAACTGTGTCTTATAAAAATTAAGGAAAATCTTTGCTTCCTTTTTTTCTTTCTCATTCTTTTTCTCTTCCTTCTTTCTTCTCCCCCTCCTTCATCCCCCGCCCTTTTGAGCACTGGCTTCCTATTTGATAATATCTAGCATACATTTTGATTTTTTATTGACATTTTTGGTTTCTCACATCAGAGACAATGTGATATTTACACATATGTGTCCAATTTATTTCACTTATGGGCCAAAGGAGAGATAGCTCCATGGCTTCAGTGCCTGCCTAGCAAGTGCAAGGTCCTGAATCTGATCCCTGTACAGACAGACCCACAGACAAAAAAAAAAAAAAAAAAGCCTGGTCTCAAGGTACACCCATTTACCTGGAAATGTCTCAAATGTATCCTTCTTTGTGACTTTATAAAAAAAAAAATTTTATCCATTTCTCAATTGATAGGCATTTGGGCTATTTCCAAGATTTAGCTCTGACCAATTGTGCTGCTACAACCATGGGTAAAATAGCAAGGGGAGGAGGGGTTGAAGATAGGGGAAGAGAATGGGAAAAATAAGCAGAGCAAAAAAGACACACATATTCAGTGCTCACATCATTCAGAACAAAGCCCTGAGTAGCAAGCTCATCTGAGAAAGCCAGCATAGAGGAAGGCCAACTGCAACTTCTACTTTCTTCTAGATCTCTGAGTAGAGAGTGTGTAGTATGGTCTGGACATGTCTATCTGTCCCCTCACAATTCATGTGGAAGCCTGACTCTCCCGTGTACTAGCACCAAGGTGATGGGACCTCTCAGGAGGATAAGTAGGTCATGAAGCCACCAACCTGGGAAGGGATTAACAGGATTCTCTCAGGACAGCTTAGCTCCCAGGAGAGAGGCTGCTGGGAGAGTGAGTACCCTGCGTGGCTTTGTCTCTTGCTGCGTGGTCTCTCACAAATGTGCTGTCCCCACTCTATAAAGTTCCTACAGAATCCAGGTCACTCAGGCCCTGGGGGATTCAGATAGGGATAAATGGACCCATCTGACTCATCTGTGCTTCATCTCAGGAATCAATTTACCAGCTGAGGGCTTGGAAATTTCTGGATGGAAATTATTAATTCCCTCTTCATACTGACCAAGCTGCAAGAACTTCATCCCTATCAAGTGCCAAGCACACAACCCTTCACCACCCCAAGGTTCTTACCTCCCTCCCCCACCACTCCCATCCCACAAAGCAGGACCGAAGACTGGCCTTCTCTACTACTTACTTTCCAGAGACAAGCTCAAGTTACATGGGGCAGAGAGGAGATGTCTTACAGAGGTTATTTGTAAGAAATGACTTTAAAATGACTGTCACATTAAATTAAAATCTGTTCCATGTTAACAAGAATGAACACCAGCAGTCAAATGTTGGCACAGACATCTCTGCCTTCCAAAGCTTTGGCAAGCAAACATCACGGCAGGCCAGCTACAATGGCTCTGGGAAGCAGTATTTGTTATTACAGTAAATGCAACAGGAGCATGCAAATTCTTTTCAGGAAATCAACTGGAACAAAGCATAGAATCGTTGGGATCATCTGTGTGCCAAATTTATATTATACCTGAGACTGTCTTCCCTCAATTTACACTCAAAGTGCTGCTCGGAGTTTGTTCAGCCACTGTCAGTTACAGAGGTTTGGTTCGGTTTGGTTTCGTTTTAATTTGAGGAAAAAGAAACCAGAAAGAGAATGTACAGTGATACCCAGTGAGGATGTAAATGACTTTGCTTGCTTTTTATTTTGTAGGTGATGCTAACTTGTGTTTTGAGGAAACAAAAAATGTGTCTCTCTTGAGTGTTAAACTGTTCAGGGTAAGCTTTCACATGCAATAAAGAAAAATAAAGTAGTAATGTTTCGGATGCCAACAACTCCAGCAGGGTCTCGGTGGGAAGATATTCACCCTTCTTGGCCTGCATTCCAAGGACTGGGGGAAAAAAATGCAGAAAATAAATATGTCTCCCGTTGACAAATGCGCTACCAACATGGTAGGGAAAGTCAGGAGATGTGTCAACAACTTCCTTAAGCAGTGAGCTCTGTTGAGTGAGAGTCATATTATAAAAAAAAAGCCTCCCTGTCCTCGCCTTATGAACAAGTTAGAGTTGGAATGCATACCCTCTCGAATAGCATATGGGCCAGAAGTGATCGCCAAGAACTTTGTGACATATATGGGGTAACCACGGTTTATCAACCTGACCTGGATACTTTTAAAAATAAAAGAATGTGCTATTAATAATTACTCGAGTTCTCTGGGGTGGTAACACATGCCTGTAACCTCACACTCAGGAGACCTAGGCAGCACTGCCGCAAGACAAAAGCCAACCTGGGCTACACAGAGAGTTCAAGGCCAGGAAAACTACACAGCCAGAACCTGCCTCAAAAAAGCAAAAAATTACTCAAGAACAAGAAGCATCAGCAAGATTTCCCTGGGCATGCTAGCAGGGATGGTCCCCTTACCTAAAGACAGGGTAACAAGAGGGTGTTCATTACCAAGGGTGGTGGGACACTGGAAAATATCATCTTGGGAATTCACTTTCTTTTTATTAACATTTTATCATCTACCACATTTTTTTACCTATGATTACTATTAAAATAAAACTAAAACCAATAAAACTATGTAATATGCACATTCACTAAACTTTTATCACAAATTCACCAAATATTCTTTAACATTCTATGTATGGCATAATGAAATAGGGAGGGAAAAACTAGGTCAGGACATTTCATACCTTAGAAGAATAACCTATGATCATCAGTTTTCTGCAAATGGTGTAAATATAAATGGTACCTGGGCAAGAGAAAGATAGTTAACATGGATCACACTCAAACGATGGATGCTCTACTCCCCAACCCCTGCAGTTCATGTCCTCAAATCCAGAATCCAGTTACCTCATGGGAAAGTCTCACAGGAGTAGAGTCATGGCTGTAATTTTTCTTATCACTTGTAGGAAAAAATTCATTAAATAACGAATATGGCCATACTTCAAATACAATAACAAGAGAGTCATTTAGTAACATTTTAAAGGCGATTCAAGTTACGAAATATTCTAAACCAAAGAATTTTTAGTGGCATAATTTATGTACTCCAGTTGTATTAATTCACACAAAGTCTTATTACTACTACTTCCCATGATTTCTTTATGATTGAAAAACTAAAGATTTATCTCCAAATAAGATTAGGCTACATATTTAAACAGCATGGCACAATGCAGAAACTCATAATAATTTTAAAATCATAATTTTAAAATCAAATGAATATAATATAACAGGTTACATTATATTCATTTGTAGTCTCATACAACATTTATTCCCTTCTTCATATGTCCTCTAAGCAATCTAACAAAAAAGATTTATTACAGTAAGGTTTGAAATGAGTGAAAAAGGTTGGCGGCAGAGGTGGTAGAGAGACCAGGCCGCGCGCCTGCCTGTATGTCAAGGGCGGCAGTGTGCTGGAAATGGCCCTGAAACACGGTAACAATGTTTAGAAAGGCACATGACAGTGCTGACACCTGGTCCAAACACTGCCTGCAAAGCGTCTGATCTAGAATTCATGCTCATCAAGAATCCTCACCCAGGGGCCGGGGAGATGGCTCAGTGGAATAAGTGCTTGCCTGGCAAGCTCAAGGGCCTGAGTTCAATCCCTGGTTCCACAAAAAAAAAAAAAAAAATTCAACAGCCAGGAAGTCAATATTCATGTTTAAACTTTAAAAGCTTCAGAGAAAACAGCATCTGCTTCCAAACACCTCCCTCATTAAAATACACTTGTCAGCATATAAACGTGGATTACACAAATCACTGACAACGGGGCAGCAAGATAGATCAGCAATCTAAAGTGCCTGCTTACACAAGCTTAGGCAAAGCTCAGGGACCACAGTTTGATCCCCACCACATGCCTTACCAGCCACATCCCCAGGGTGGGCTGAGCTGGCCGCCAAAAAAAAAAAAAAAAAATCAGTGACAAAAACACTGGAGAGGTTTTGCAGCCCCTGAACATGACGGAAAAGGTGCTTGGTCCTCAGCATCCAGGGACTCTGCTCTTTGGTGTGACCACACTCAGCCCATGGAGTTACTCATTTTATTTAAGACCCAATGTAAAGAAACCACCCTGACCACTCGGCTCTTAGCAGCTTGAGCCCAGAATACATATTATCTCAACTTGGTTCTGCCAACCTCTACTTTTAATGTTTAAAAATAAAACTCTACAACTGTGTTTCTTTGTGGGGGAAATGAGGAGTCCCCAAGTAAGGGCCTGCATGGGAAACACAAGCTCCCAGCAGAATGTGGTGCTCAGGTGGAAGCCGGAAGCCTGAGTAAACACTGGGGGTTCACAGGGCCTCAGAGACGGCCCTCAAGCATGACAAGGGCCCTCTGTGTTTCAAGAATGTGCCTCTAACCTTTCCAGCCCGAATATGTCCTGGCTATAACTGAATAGTTCTTTGACAGTTCAGGATCTTGGCCTGGCTCACAAACTCCCACTGCAAAATGCAGAAGGAGACAGTAAATCATACAGGCTGAATGTGGACTGAAATTCTGTAGTCTCACAGGGCATCTCCGGAAGTTTGTTTTGTTTTGCTTTGGTCCAAATCCTAAACATGATTTCATTGCCTAATCATGCAACTGCTCTTCACCAAAGATGGTCACCTTCCAAAATCCATCTCAGAATCTGCATGAATTGAGTTCTGGTTTGTTGAGAAGGATGATGTTATCCAACATTAACAACCTACTTAGGTTTCATAAAGAATCAAGATTGGCCAGATATCTCAAGAAACCAAGAGTAGGTATGTAAAACAGTTAATTAAAAGAAAATAAGGGCCGGCCAGATAGTTCAGCAAACTAAAGCCCTGCTTAGGCAGACAGAATGACTGGGTTGGATCCCTGGGGAGCCTTGCCAGCCCTGCCCCCAGGGCACACTGAGACAGGGATTGAAAATGGGCATGGTGGTGCAAGCCTATAATCCCAGCACTTGGGAAGCTGAAAACAGAAGGATCACTACAAGTCCGATCTGTGGGGTGAGATCATGTAGACCCTATATTAAATATATAGAAAGAAAGAAAACAGAAGAGAAGGCCAGGCATGGTAGCACATGCCTGTGATCCCAGCACTCAGGAGGCTGAAGCAGGAGGATCATTGTGAGTTACAGACCAGCTTGAACTACAAAGTGAGTTCAAGGCCAGCCTAAGCTGTATAGCAAGACCCTGTCTCAAAAAGACCAGAAGAAAAGAAAACAGAAAGCCAGGCATGGTGGTTCACACCTGTAATCCCAGCACCCTAAAACAGATGGATCACATATTTGAATCTAGCCTGGACAACTTAGTGACTTACCAAGACTGTCTCAAAATTAA
This sequence comes from Ctenomys sociabilis, assembly GCA_004027165.1. NCBI lineage: Eukaryota > Metazoa > Chordata > Mammalia > Rodentia > Ctenomyidae > Ctenomys > Ctenomys sociabilis. The sequence goes on along the minus strand of PVKA01006728.1, from coordinate 21,982 downwards.
AGTCAAATTGGAATAAAACTCAGCGTAAAGGCCCTGGGTTCAATCCTCAGTACTACAGGGAAAAAAAAAAAGTTGGGTGAATTAAAAGGTCAAGTGTACTTATCAAAATACAGTTGACCTTTCACTCAAATGTATTTTTGATTACTAAAATTCCAACTTGTCAGGACTTCATGGTCTGTGTACTTGCTAATTCCTTTATTGGAATAGCCTCCCCCATATATCCAGGTGGTTTGCTCCCCAGGTTTCTTCAGGTCTTTGTTCAACACTCACTTCAGTAAAGCTGCACTGAAACACTCTCTCCCTGCAGTAGAAGTAAACATGAGGACAGTTTCTGTCTATTGTCTATTTCTGTGTTGCCAGAACCCAGGACAATCCCTTGCACATGGGGTCACTTAGTAAGTGACAGATGAATACACTGAAACAGGGACAGTAGCTGATGAAGCAAAGTAGAGTATGTGTATCTCCCACAGCGCAGCAACCCCACTCCTGGGCATCGATCCCAGAAGAGTCTCACATGAGCCTATAAAAGGCCATGTGCAATGACATTCACTGCAGAATTATTAGGGGTAGGGCAAACCCAGTGCCTGTTTCTATGGTGCATGGAAATCTGGAATGCGTCAGCAGACAAAGTTAACAAACTGGGCTTACATACAGGAACCCCACTCAATTCTAAAACCACTGAGTTGAATGGAAAAAAATATATAGAAAACAGAAAAAGTCAAGAGCATAATAACCATGTGTACAAATAAAAAGTTGATACCAAGAAAAAGATAAAGATACAGAATTCACTTAATCTTTTCTTCTTTATAAAGAACACTACAGATTTGTCTGTTGCATGTCTGTCTGATCTTAAAAAAGACTGAAGGTGGAATCCTGCACCCTTTCCACCCACTAAGTCAGGCCCAGCTGCATAGCCAGCCCTGCTCCTGTCTGCCGTCCCCACCAGGAGGTGTGGGAGATGAAGTAGTGACTGCAGAATTAAGGCCACCTCAAGATGACTAGATATAAAAGTCCTCAAGCTGAAAACTCCATCCAAGTCCACTTCATTTTGAGGCAGCAAATGTGAAGTCCATTTTCAACCAAAATATATTTTGGGATGGATACAGAAAGAAAAGGCTCAAAACTATACTTTTTTTTTTTTTTTTTTTTTTTTTTTTTTAACACAGGATGAAGAAAAATTCAGGGCTGAGGAGACAGTTCAGTAGAATAAGCATCTGCCTGGCAAGCATAGGGTCTTGAGTTCAATCCCCAGTACCACAAAGAAAAAAAAAAGATAAAAAAGAAACATCCAATACATTTTCCTTGGAGTTACTCTGCCCTAGTCTTCTAACACACGTCAAAATACCATCTTATTGGCAGGGCGTGGTGGCGCATGCCTGTAATCCCAGCACTCGGGAGGCTGAGGCAGGAGGACTGTTGTGAGTTCGAGACCAGCCTGAGCTACAAAGTGAGCTTAAGGCCAGCCTGAACTGCATAGTGAGACTCTGTCTCAAAAAGACAAAAAAAAAATCTTATTTATTTATTTATTTTGCTTATGACCATACTATCCAGTGGGCTAAGGGTATAGGGTAGGGTGTAGCTCATGAGTAGGGCACTTGCCTACCATGCACAAGGCTCTGGGTTCAATTTCCAGCACTAGCACCTCAAAAAGAAGAAAGGAGAAGAGAAGAGAATATATTATCTATTCCCAACACCATCAAATACCTATAAATAGATAAGATAGATACATAGATAAATATAGAAATAGATATGAAATAGATCAAAAGGTTCTAAAATAAGTATGTATACATATATAACTATGTATTTTCCAAGAATACAGTGACTCAATGTAACCTCAGAATAGAGAAACAGTGTTACATTTTGAGCTAAGATGCATACCCTTGCAGACCAGACGCACTCGATGCACATGTATATGCATATATACGTGTATGACGTATGTATATACATGCTCTCAGAGCTCCTTGCTCAGTACCACTTAGAGCAGAAATGTGGCTGTGCACAAGATAAAAAGTGTGCAGCAAGGGCCGTGAGGAGAAGACCAGCAAATGGGGGATGCTTAGAGCCTGTCTAGCCTAAAGGGGTCTCCTGATTCTTACTAATTTGTATCTTAAACTTCTCACTTGTTAACTGTGGTCCTGGCTTTTGTACACCCCAGACTGATTATCCCCAGTGCAAAACCCAAGACCTGTGCTGAAAGACCCTACTTGTGAGAAGAAACTAAAATCTAAAACAAGTGTTTTTCTTAAAAAAAAAAAAAAAAAAAAGTCATCCAATCATGAAAGGCACACATTTTGAATCACAAGGTAACTGAGTTGCTGTAAAATTCTGCATTTGCATAACTCTCTGGGGGGTGCATACCATTGAACACAATCCAGCAAAGGTGCTCTTGAGGCAGGGCCACCTGCATGATGAGCCGCAAGGAGGACAAGATATGCAGACATTGGCTCACAGAGTCTTTATTCTGCAGGTTTACATCACTGTTGCATACCAGCTGGTAGCTGCAAATATTTTTGCCATACAAAGCATGAAACTGAAACACAAGGGAAAACATAAATAGAAATATAAAATAAGGCTTATGCAACTCAGGAAAGCATTTCCCAAAATGTAGAAAGCTAAAATAGAAACAATGGTGCTTTATTAGTAAAATAGATTGATATATAAAGAAATAAGCTAAGTTTCTTTAAAACATCCACTTAGGATTAGCTTTTCTTAGCCAAAAGAAATTGAAAAACAAAACAAAGGAAAAGAAAGAATCCTATTCACAAAAACATAAAACTGACTCAACTTTTATAAACCTGCCCAGTAAAACTTTAACCTGTTTATTGCAGATTTGATTACCACCATTTGCCCAATTCATGCAACAAAATGTTGACTCCCATCATGTCACACTCTTCAGGGATGACAAATGACCACTGCTGTGACAGAGGAAAGAGTTCCTGGCATGCACAGCACAAGGGCACTGTCACAGTCACTGAACTGAATGTGTTTTTTGAGTCTGGATAAAAAGCTATTAAGTCAAAAAATGAGACCATAGAGGTGGCTGGCCCAAGGTCCAACCCTGGAGAGTGTGCCCTGTCATTCCAAGGAATTTGATCTTTTTTTTTTTTTTTTTTTTTTTTTTTTTTAATCAGGAATCGAACTCAGGAGTTTGTGCTTACCAGCCAGCAGGCGCTGTGCCACTGAGCTATATCCTGGGCTCCCCAAGGAATTTGCTTTAGCCAAAGGGCAAAGCAAAGTTGGTAGCAATTTCTTCTTTAGAAATGGAACCTGACAAAGCACTGCTAATGAACTGTAGCAAAATCCAGACAGGGAGACTAACAGAGATCTGTCCGGCCCTCTTCCCAATGGGGCACCAACCCACATTACCCAGGATTGTCACTTGTTCCTGTATTTGTGCCCCAGCCAAACTGGGTCCCCACCATGCCTTGAGATCTACGTATGAGCCAACCATCACTCCTCCAAGTCTCCAAAGGGACATCATTTGGAAGAACACAATTTTGGACGCAGGAAGCTCAGAGTTCAAACACCAGCCCTGCCCATTGTTCTGCACAGGCTGGGCTGGTTTCTTTTCTTTCTTTTTTTTTCTTTCCATATTTTTGAGCCAGGGTCTCACTATGCAGTTCAGGCTGGTTGTCAGTTCACTTTGTAGCCAAAGCTGGTCTTGAAGTCACAAAAATCCTCCTGCCTCAGTATCTCACATGCTGGGATTACAGGTGTGCACCCCTACACCCTGCTGGGCTAGTTTCTTAATCTCTGATAAATTGATCTTTATAAAATCTTTGATAAACTTCTTAGGACCACAGTAAGGCTAAAAGACATTCTTTTTTTTTTTTTTTTTTTTTGCAGAACCAGGGATTGAACTCAGGCCCTTGCACTTGCCAGGGAAGCACTTATTCCACTGAGCCATCTCCCCAACCCCCTGATAATAATTCTTACAATGCAGTTATACAGTTCTTTAGGCTTTCTGGGAATCAAACCTGCTATGCTAGGTCAAATCTTCCATGCTAGGCAAGCACTCTCCCCCTGAGCCACATCTATAGCCTTACATAACGCATATAGAAGATAGCCTGCCACACAGTAACTGCTCCACTAGTGAATTAACTATTAACAATTAATATCATTAACAGAAATAAAACAATCTTTCTGTCAAAAGATCCTCCTGGTGACAGGGACTGAGCTATGGCTTTGCACACAGCAACATTCCCACCCCCTTTTTTGACAAGGCCTCTAAATTAGAAATTGTTCGGCCTGGGCTGGAACTCATGGTCCCCTGCCTCAGCTCCCATAGAGGCAGGATTACAGGTGTGCACATCACACCCAGCCAAGCACTGTGAGACAAGTTTTATTTGTCTGTGTTTAAAATAGCACAAGCAAGCCTGAGAGATGGCTGAGTGGAATAAATGCTTCCATGGCAAGCGCAAAGGCCTGAGTTCAATCCCCAGTTTCGCCAAAAAAAAAAAAAAAAAAAGGAATTCTTTGGCCGGGGAGATGGCTCAGTAGAATAAGCACTTGCCTGGCAAGTGTAAGGGCCTGAGTTCAATCCCCAGTTCTGCCAAAAAAAAAAAAAAAAAAAAAAAATCATAAAATAGCACAAGCAAGGCTTGATGAAGCAGACCCGTAATCCCAGCACTTAGGAGACTGAAGCAGGAGGATCACAGCAAGTTTGTGGTCAACCTCGGCTGCATAGTGAGCTTAAGGCTAGTCTAGACTACAGAAGGAGACCCTGTCTCAAAAAAAAAAAAAGCCACCTAATACAGTGCAATAAAATAATATCAGCAATAATAATAATAATATCTAACTCATAAAGTTATTATAAGAATCAATTATATTTTCCAGCAAACTTTGTAAACTCAAAGTACTCTATAAATGTTAGTTACTATAAATGACCTGAAATTGGTACAATCCCCAAAACATTGTTATAAATTTTCATGAGTTCACTTTCTTATGATAAGACAGCATTTATAAGGCAATTTATAACACATGACATAAGGCTATAATAAGTCAACAGAAGAAATTTTGAGGCAGCACACTAAGTGACACACTGCATCACTAATCATAAAGCATAACTATTCAGATCCTTTTCCCATCCTACCGTATGTCTAGCTGTTTTATCTCCAAAGCCTTTTGGGAAATAGACAGCTTTGAATTGATTCACATCTGCTTTATTTTCATCAAAATGTACATCAAACTGTTGAAGAAATCTTCCATAGCACTGCAAAAGGGCCAGTTTGTATTCCTAAAATAAAAAGAACCCAATTTAAGTTTCAAAATATCATTGTAAGATTAAGTAATATTTCCATTATTCTTAACAGTATCAATTTTGGTCATTAATATTGCTGCAATTGCTACCATTTTCCAAGTATGTATCCTGTGACAGAACCCACATGATGTTTTTTATGTGCATTAGTTTATTAACTCTGCACTCCACAAAACTACTATGATAAGGGACCATCATGATCACAAAGGACATTTACTTAGATGCTCTATGTGGAAAAACTTATAAGCACTCAATAGCAACCTGCACTCAGTACAGATGGAGGTGAGAGCCTGGCTTCTCTGATGCTCCTAGGGTTAGAATGATGATGGGAAGGAGAGAAGGAGACTAAGAGAGGAGATGAAGATGGGAAGGGAGCTGGCTCACTCATCTCCGAAAGCTCCTCCACCAGGCCAACATGCTATAGTTCCATCAGAGGAGATGCCTTGTCTGTGTCACCCATGTTGTTACTTTTAGGGTGAAGAAGGGGGCCTGACCTTGAGAGCTTGAGGCCAGGGACATGCACAGTGCTCTAAAACTGATTTTGGGGCAACCCTTCCTCAGCTCCCTTCAGGACAACCGTGTCTCCAGGAAGACCCAAGGTTAGCTACCTTGCCCATGGGAGGTATCCACAGTCCCACACTTTAGTTTATATTTGATGACTTGTTATCTGCTCACTAATTCTGAATCTTTCACATTCTAATTGACTTACCTAGGAAGTTCAAACAGACTCAAAACAAGAGTATTCCACAAGATGATCTTTACTATAGTTAAAATTAAAGTAAGTGTATATAGGGGCCAGGGAAATGGCTTAGTGGAATAAGCACTTCCCTCGCAAGTGCAAGGACCTGAGTTCAATCCCCAGTTCTGACAAAAAAAAAAAAAAAAAAAAAAAAGAATATATAAATCAAAGTAAGAAGTTCATTTAGGGGATTGCCTTCAGCAGCCAGTTTGCCCACCAGGAAAAAGTAGATAGGACTTTTCTGTTGTTGTTCCTTTAATTAAATTTTAAAATATCCTCTCCGGGCCTTTCCGTCAGAAATAATCTGAACCTTAGCTCCTACCTGTCACCGACTTGCTTCGTTCACTTCCTCTTCCCTCCCCCACCCCATATCCTGCACAACCCCTGGTCACCCCTCCAACATTCCCCATTGTGCTGTGCCCAGACAGCTTCTCAGATGTGGAACTGGAACAATAGAGAGGAAGCTCTATTCCATGTCTTGCCCAAACTGCTATTCCACTTCACAGACAGCTGAGCTAGCACTTCAGTCTTACAGGTTTAACAAACAAATCAGGAACTTTACGATTAAGTAGTGTACCAAGCTTCAAGGCTATAAAATGAAGCTAAAGCAACAGGAGATGGAAGAACAGGAAGACAGCACAGCCTTCAAAAGAGTCTGAGATCAGCAGACACCAAGAAGCCAGAGCCAAGATATGAGATCATTAAAATCAAACCCATGCTGTGGGGAAGCAATCTTCCCTAACCCAAATCCAACTAGGAACTTTCCCAGATAATCAGGAGCCAGTGCCAGGTGGCAAGCGACAAAGATATGCACAGAAAGTCACTAAAGTACAGTTCTCTTACTGTGTTAACTTCGTACAAGCCACGCTCTAGTGGACAGCTAAGACAGTAATGACACCTGGGTTCCATGAAGAGCCATACTGATTATGAGCCCAGGCACAACCAAAGCTCCACATCTGCATATGTGATTAGGACACAGAGCCTTACCCACCCACCCCCATTCCATCCCCATCATGGACACTTTTGTCCTGCTTGGCTCAGCCTGAACTTCCTGTCTCCCAGAGCACTTAGTCCCTTAGACTACAGTGGAAGAACAAAAGCCTTGCTTGTGTGCCAAGGTGCTTCTGTAGATTCTCCTGATAGAGCACAAGAATCCACCAGTCAGTCTGAACATGAATGCAGCTTACATAGTGGATTTTACCTAGGTTTTTTGTTTTTTATTTTATAGTTTTCCAAACTCTATTTTCTCACATTTCCAAGAAATATGGCCCAAACATACAGGTTGAGGTTATCTCTTATTTTGGCAAAGGAAAACAGACCTTAGTTCTTTATTATGAAAGCTGTATGTCTTACCTTCTCTTCAGTAAACTCAACTCCAGATAAAAAGAATTTAAGTCCAGAAAAGAGAAGTAGGGGAGAGGCCAAGAAACAGAAGACTGAGCATAGTGTAACGAGGGCTTAGAGGCTGGGCCTGCGGATGCCTGATGGGTGACAAAAGCAGGTTAAATGTGGGCGTCTCTGCCTTTCTTGTGTGTCTTCTTTAGGGCCTTCAAACTTTGGGTCAGAACCTTAAATCACTCAAGGAGCATCTGCAGTGTGAGGTTTTAATAGCCTTAAACTTACCTAGCCTACCTCATGTCCCTTCACAACTGCAGACACTGTAAGAGTTAGTAATGGAAATTTCAGGATTTTAAGGGCCATCCATTGCCAGCTTTCATAATTTCCAGTTCCAGATCCCTAGACTTTACAGACCAATCCATGGTGATATCACCCCCAACCAGGTTCAGTCTGACAAGTCCTCTAACTAAGAACTGTCATCTCATAATGGGGACAGAACTGTCCCCTCAAGGGATAATGGCTCTCTCAGAAACAGTTATGAGATAATAGCCCATCAGTCCAGGACTTAACCAGGAAGTATATGATCAGTATACCTTACTCTCTAAGCCCAACTCTGTTCCTTGTTGCCTGTTCTGTAATGCCTCAAAGCTTTTGCTAGGCCCTGGGAGTCAGATCTTGCAGCTCTTTATCTGCCCGTCCAGCACAGTGATACAGATCAAATCTTCTCTGCCCTCACCATTGGCATCATGGGACACATGCCAGAACCTCCTCTGTTGGAACCCTTGATGCCAGGGAATTTTGCCCTGGAACTCCAGTAACACAGAATAAGCTGGATCTGTGCCAGATTATTATCATTAACTGAAACCCCAGCTACGCCCTGGTCTTATCAAACCAAACCCATTGTTGCAGAGTTCCAGGAGACAGGCACCCCTGGAACTAAAGATGATGGTGATGCAAGCTCAACTGGGAATGTAACACTGGGCAAGACACAGGACGTGTATGGGACTGCTAGAATCACAACCAGGAGGAGGTAAAAGTCATTAAAATGGGTCTAGAACTGGGCAACGTTACAGCATGGCCCGGACACAGGAGAGCAGCCATTGGGCATGGCCAGCCATGTGAAAAACAACAGGAAGCTGTGTCTGGGTGCCTTTGTATGAGGCGGAACACGATGACTCAGCACTTCCTGTTGTGCGCCCACCGCGCCCTCGGCTCACCCACACCCGCTACCCCAGCCTCCTGCCGGCTCACAGTGTCTCACCCCTGGAACATTTCAAATACAAAAATAAAAAGCTAACACTTTTATGTTACTGTGCCTCATTAAAATGTTTCTGTATTGGGGATTTTTTTTCCTGAAACATAAAACAGGAATAATACATAGCCAAATAATAGTCAAATAAGTCTTACTTTGGCTCTTCTACCCCACAGGCACTTACTCTGAGGTAACAAAGGCTATCTCCAACTTTCAGGAGCTTTTCATTGTAATAGTCAGCAGGCAGCCGGGGGGCGTATTTGGTCCAGATATTGAACAAAGTCGTGGCACTGTAAAAAGTATAACATGACATCTTCAAGGTCAGCAGGAGCCTTCAATTGATTAGCAAACAATCCTTAAAAACTTATCTTGTAATCTTGTGATAAGTTTCTCCAATGTGCTTTATTGTTCATGTCTAAGTATTAATAAATGTAACAATAGTTGAAATTATTGTTTCCTGTATGCCAAACACTGAAACCCTTTAGGTAAACCTTTTTAAAGCCATTTTTAAAACTATTTTTTAAATCCCATTTTGTAGAGCAGTGAAAGGAAAGTACAGAAATTTCCCATATGGCTACATGTGCACCATCTCCCCCACTATGAACATCTACCCAGTCGTGGTACAGTTGTTACAACCGATGACCCAGCACTGACACACACCATCTGAAATCCATAACCTATGCTAGCTTCCCTTGGTGTGACATATTCAGTGGATTAGGACAAATATATAATGACATATATCTTCCATTATTATACCATAGAGTAGTTTCACTGCCCTAAAAATCCTCTCCATGCCATCTATTCATCCCTCTTTTCAATGTCTTTGAGCCACGGGTCTATTTCTTTACTGCCTCCATAGTTTTGTTTTGTTTTGTTTTGTTTTTCCAGAATGTCACCCAGTAGGCTATCTTTTCAGACTGGCTTTTAGCACTCACTCATATGCATCTCAGCTTCCTGTCTTTCATGCCCATTTCCTTTTAGCACTGAGTAGTATTACACTGACTAGACGTACTATGGGTTACTTTGGGCTCATTTTCTCAAGGTCATCTTGGTTCTTTGAAACTTTTGGCAACTGCGAATAAAGCAACTCTAAGTAACCATGTACAGATACTTTACATGGACAAAAGTTTCCAAAGCCTTTGGAGCATAATTATGGGGTCATACGGTAAGAGTTTATTTATATGTGTAAGGAGCCACCAAGCTTGCCCCCACAGAGCTGTTCACTTCATTTCTTCCTGCAAAGAATAAGTGTTCCAGTTGCTCTGCATCTTTGCCAGCATTTGATGTCACTATTCTCGATTTTAGCCTTCAGAATAGGTACATGGAATATCGTATCGTTGTTTTAATTTGCATTCCCGATGACAGGCTGTGGTGCATCTTTTCATATGTTTGTCATCATCTTCTTTGCTGAGGTGTCTAATAAGATCTTTGGCACTTTTAAATAGGTTGAATTTTTTTTCTTCCTGCTAAGAGGGCTTCTCTTTGTGTATTGTAACAGCCCTTTATCAGATGTTTCTTTTGCAAACATATTCTTCCAGTTTATAGCATTTCTTTTCATTCTTTCCATACGGTCTTTCATACAGCAGAAATTTTTATTTTTTTTGTACAGGGTCTCATTATGCAGCCCACATTCATAGTGATCCTCCTGATTTCTGCCTCCCTAATGCTCGGATTACAGGTGCACACCACCACGCCTGGACTCCATCGCTGGCTCAGTGTACCCGAAGGGGGGCTGGCATGGCATGCGGAACCAGGGATTGAACCCTGGCCCTTGCACTTACCTAAGCAAGTGCTTAGTCTGCTGAGCTATACTGCCGGCCCTAGAAATCAACATGAAATTCAAGGACATCTACATTTTCAGTTTTTCTGGGAATTTTATGGCCTTGATTTTTCAAGATATGATCCATTCTGAGTTGATGGGTATGAGGTCTGTATCATGTGTGTGTGTGTGTGTGTGTGTGTGTGTGTGTGTGTGTGTATGCTTAGTGTTTCCAGGACCATTTACTGTGAAGACCATCTTTTCTCTAATGTGTTGTTTTTACTCTCTTGCAAATATCAACTATTTCTAGGCTATGTATCCTGTTCCATTGACCCATTTGTCTTTTCTGTCACCAGCACCACACTTAATTACTGTAAGTCATATAAATCCTGATATTGACTAGTATCAATCCTCCAGTTTTTTCTTCAATATCGTGATGGCTACTTTGGACATTGGCCTACATGCATTTTCATTTGTACAACTGCCCCAAGATGAAAAATAACACCAAGGGGAAATAACAATATCCCTGAGGACCAGGCCTTGACTATGCTGCGCAGCCATAAGAACAGTCAATATCTAGTACATATAGGTAATCAATAAGTTTGTTGAAAGGGTAGATGAGTGATACAGGAAAAATTCATGTTCTTATTTCCTCTGAAGAGCTCAAGGGATCAATATCCAGTCAATCTACTTTGTACTATACTTTCTTCCAATAAGTCAAACATGAAGCATGTAATTCAAGCTGGCCTTGAACTTACTATACAGTCCAGGTTGGCTCAGACTATTAGTGATCCTCCTGCCTCAGCCTCCCAAATGCTGAGATTACAGGCATGTACCACCATGCCTGGCTTTTGATATAATATTCTCAAAATAAGTTCTCATCAGATCAGGGTAGCAGATCATTTCTTACTTTATTTGCATACTTACTAACATTTACTCCTTTTATTTCTCCAAGAAATTATAAATGCTTCTAGAAAAAAATCCAAATATCCCTTTAGAGTAGCTCCATCCAATCTTACAAATTTCTAGATAATTAGTGTTATGTACCAAATACTCACAAACTAGAGTCATATGTTAAGTTCTAACTCCCTGTATGACTGACTATACACTACTTGGAGATAGGGTCTCTACAAACACATTAAGGTAAAATGAGATCATGAGAATAGGACCCCAGTCTGATGAGTTTTGAACCCTTACAGGAAGAGATACCAGAAAGCTCTCTCTCTTTCTCTTTCTCCATACTTGCTCAGAAAAAAAGGCCATGGGAGAACAAGCAGCCTTCTACAAGCCAGAAAAAGTCCACATAAGAACCCATTGTTGATAAGCTCTTTATCTTGGGTTCTTGGCTTCAAGAACTATGAGAAGTAAATCAATGTTATGCCATCCAGGGTATGTTCTTTTATTATGGTATCCTGAGCCTAATACCCAGAGGGATCAAAACTTGAGAACTGAAGATGGGTCTAATATTTATAATGTACGTGTTGAAATATCAACAAAACAACTTCTGCAAAACCTATCACTTCATTGTGGTAATCAAGTAAGATTTATTGATTCATCTATGGAATATGAGGGGAAACACCCTTGCTTTTATGGACTGATTAATAACATTTTGCAGCAGAAACATATATACATGTACTAATAATAAATGAAAATGCCAGATAAATAATGTAGCAAGAATAAACCATAGAATTTTAAAAATGTAAGTGTTCTGATTTTATCTTTGATTTGCTACTTCATGAAATGCCATTTTAAAATAAATGTAATGAATTCAAGAAATGCACCTACTCTTGCTAGAATTCTTAAATTATATATATGAAATAGTTCATTCTTGCAAATCTTATAGGTAAGATAATAATGACTAGGTTTGTTATTATAAAGGAAATAACCAGTTTCATTCAGTCAAGGTTATAAGAAAAATAATTATAGGAAAAATAATTTTACCAAATTTTAAGTGCAGGTTAAGGGAGCATATAGGAATGGCTTATATAATGATTAAACAAAAGGTCTGTAATGTACACTATCAAATGCACCTCATTCAAGAAGACAGTATTAGGGCCGGCCAAATAGCTCAGCAGATCAGAGCACCTGCTTAGGCAGACACAAGGGCCAGGAGTTCCATCCCCTGGCCTGCTGTGCTGGCCCCACCCCTGGCGCATGCTGGGATGGCAATTGAGACTGGGTATGGTTGGGAGGCTGTAAACAGGAGGATCACTATGAGTACAGTCTATGCAGTGAGACCCTGTACACCCTGTAGACCCTGTTCTAAATACAAATAAAGAAGATAATGTTAATGCACTTTAAAGTGTTGATCGATTATAACTGCTGCTAGATATTAGGAGCATTCTAACATAGAAGGCCACAGCTGTACAACTACAGTTTCTAAATCTTAGGTGCATATAACACACTCACTTAATGAAATTGCTGGCATTTTCAAAATTTACTTTTTAGGTACTATGAATTTTTCATAGAAAAATTCAAATAGTTATGAGAAGACACAAATTTTCATTTGAAAACGACTGTCTGTCAAATGTGCTATGAACACAACTCCACCTCCTGGACTCCTAAGTGGTCTCTATTCTTCTACATTTAGATATGACAGTATTTTATTTTGTTCAGTTTACCTCCTTTTTTGAGACAGGGTTTCAGTAAATAGTATAGGCTTGGCTTGAACTTACTATGTAGACCAGTGTAGCCTCAAACTTTCGGTCATCCTCCTGCCTCAGCCTACCCCTGCTGGGATTATAGGCATGCTCTATCACAACCAGCAAAATGACAATAATTAAAGAAAAGTTATATAAATTCAGTCCCTTACCAGAACCTTCCAAATAGTTCCCATTACACTTGAGATAAAGACAAACTCTTCAAAGTAGTCTCTAAAACTTTCCAAAGCCCTATGCTTTCCTCTGATGTCATCAGTTATGTGTCTGATGTTCCCCCTAAAGACTCATAGTCTAAGGAATGAGTTTCAAAGGAGGCTGGATCAGGGCAATGTACATGAGGATTAAGGGTGGGATACTGGGGCTAAGGGTGTGGACAACAGAAGCCCCATGCTGGCTATGTGTGGCATCAACCAACAGGCTTCCAGCCTGGGTAGAATGTAAAAAGGCAAGCTTGTGGTTGCTGCTGCCTGCTGTCAGGCTCCTGCTGGCCTTGCTGTAGACTGTTCCTCCTCTGCCATATCCCTGGGCCATGCTGCCCTGCTCTGAAGCCAGCTGAGTAGGGACTCCAACCTTTAAGATAAACCTCTCCTCCCTTAACTTTGGGTATTGGGAATGTTGTTTCAGTAATGAAAAAGTAACTAAGACCTCATCTCACAGGCTGTGCTTGCATTCACTATGCTTATGTTAAATGGGCTTTACTCCCTCCCTCCAAAGTCCTTGACCCTTAGGGCCAGCCATAGTTCAGTGGACTAAGCGCTTGTTTAGGTAAGTGCAGGGGCCAGAGTTTGGTCCTGGCACTGCATGCCACACCAGCCCCACTCCCAGTGTTCACTGAACAGGTGGGAGAGTCCAGGCATGGTGGACCTGTAATCCCAGCACTAGGGAGGCATAAATCAGGACAATCATTATGAGTCTGAGCTACATAGACATCCTGCATACACACACATACACACATACACACACACACACACACACACACACACACACACAAAACCTACAATAAACAAAAAAAGAAAAAGTACTTGACCCTTTCCCAACAATGACTTTCCTGACAACAATCTTCTTATGTGCTGGCTCCCTCTGTCTATCTGGTTGACTTCCAGGCCTTCTAATCTCAACTTATGTCACCTTCTTGCCATTCATTTGAAAGCTGGTCACCATGACATTCTTCTTAAGCCACTGCTCAAGTGTCACCTATTCCTACCACTTCCATGTGCCTCCATTTTCTTGCTAGGACTAGTTTCTCCTCTAGAATACAAGCTCTGAAGAGCAGGGATACTTTTATCCAGCTCACTGCTGCAGCCCCAGTGCTTAGCACAAGCCTGGCACCTGTACTTGCTCAGCTGCTACTTCTTTTGGAGTGTTTTTTGTTTGTGTGTTAATTTAATCATTCAGTGAAAGTTGATCTCCTTTCCTAGACTATAAACTTCATGAGTGCAGATTCTTGTATCTGTCTCAACTCACCACTATGTAATTAGTGACTAACGTAATGCCTGGCACACAGCAAGCAGTCAACAAACACTGCTGCACAAATACATCCTTGAACTGTGAAAGGTGTTGAACTGTAAAGGGTCAAGCCATTGCCGGGCATGGTGGCGCATGCCTGTAATCCCAGCACTCGGGAGGCTGAGGCAGGAGGATTGTTGTGAGTTCGAGACCAGCCTGAGCTACAAAGTGAGCGTAAAGCCAGCCTGAATTGCATAGCGAGACCCTGTCTCAAAAAAAAAAAAAAAAAAAAAAAAAGGGTCAAGCCAATCCTTACCATATGTGATTATCTTATTAGAGTCCCTTTAAAGAACATTTAAAATACTGGCCTTACAGGCAGGTCCAACCTACCTTCCTATATGTGACATTTACACTTACTGAGAACAAAAGGACAATGACCTTTCGTTCTTGCAATCCCAAATATTTAGTGAGTGTTTACTATATCCCAGTAATACCAGGCTAGCTCTGCAGAAAGAGAAATGTGAAAGAGATATATTATCCCAATAATCAGGAACCTATGTTCTAATAAGTAAACTGCACAGGAAAACAAACAGAAAAAATATAAAATGATAAGCAAATTCCCTGAATTAGAAGGCCTCACTATGGAGGTGACAACTGAACTGAGATCTGAAAGAAGCAGCCAGATAAATGAAAAGCATGAGAAAGAATCTCTGACAAAAGAAAACAGCAAATACAAAGGCTGTGCAGGAAAACAGTAGGACTACTCCTCTGCAAAGCCCCAAGAGAGGTGGAAGCAGAGACAAGAGGGATCTCTACACTCTGGAGGCTACTTGAGAGACATTAATTTTATTCTGAAAGCAATGGAAAGCAGCAGAAAGACTCAGATAAGAGTATACGATGCTTCTTACAGGGTTGCTCTGTGAAGGACACATGTGAGACAAACCTCTCCAGGGAAAAGGTGAACCCGGGTTTGTTTGCATGGGAATTATAGAAGTGGAGGAGATGCAATAAAGCCCAAACCCAAGAAGTGTTTAGCTATAAAGGAAAAAATGTGGAATCCCTGAGCTGAGTGTGGCATGTATCTCCTTGGTCAATTCTTAGCCTTATCTCACCAGATCATCGACCATCGGCAGGCTCTGAGCCTGCCTCCCTGCACCAGACTCTTCCTAGTTTTTTGCCTCCCTCCTTAGCAGCTCTTCTCTGCTAGCTCCTTTTCACCCAGCTTATCAACATGGGAGCATCCACAGTTCAGTCTTTTCCTCTCCTCTTCATCTATGCTCACTTCCTTAGGTTCTCCATCAGGCATCACAATTTAATCATTAATTGGTTAATTCCAAACACATATCTTTTCTGTCTTTGAGACTGAACTAGCCTACTTAACAGCTCTGCCTAGGTGCCAAGCTACATCTCAATTTTTTAAGCTCTAAGCTCTCCATCTAACCCTTCCTCAAAGTCCTCCCTCCCCATGATCACCAGCCCCGCCCCACCCCTTCACACTGGCTGTCCTTCCTCTGCAGCCTACTTCATTGATGGTTTCTACACCTCTCAACCTTAGCTTTTCCTGTCTCTGACCAGGCTCCCTGTAATACCATTTTATTTTTATGTATTTAATACAGGATCTACAGGGTCTCACTACATAACTCAGACTCATAGTCATTCTGTTTTCAGCCTCCCAAGTGCTGGGATTACAGGCGCGCACCACCATGCCCAGTCTCAACCATCTCAGTGCACCCCAGCAGCAAGGCCACATCGCATGCCTGGGATTGAACCCCGATCACTGCACTCTGCTTAAGCAGGAGCTTTAGTCCACTGAGCTACCTGGCCGGCCTGTAATACCATTTTAAACCACAACACTCATCTGATAGCCTCCAATCCCACTGTATGCTCTTGGTTTGTCTCTAGCACTTACCTCCTTGAAAATGTACTTTACAATAGCCCTCCCCTTATGCAGCAGGGATATAATCCAAGACCCCCAAGTGTGTGCATGAAGCCAGACAGTACAAAATCCAATGTATCATTTTCCTATACATACCAATGATAAACTTTTTCTTATAAATTAAGCAAAGTAAGAAATCGACATTAATAGCTAATGACAAAATAGGATAATTATGATTTAAAAGTTCTATGTATGTGGTATCTCTATATATCCTGGTGCACTCTCAAGCTTAGCAACATGGGCACATGATTGTCTCTCTTTATCAAGAACTTTCACCTTTCCACTTGAAGAACACACTTTATGTTTCCTCTTCTGCGCATCTCAGTTGCCTGTGCATCTCATCTGGTACTTGGGACCATTATTCAGTAAAATGAGTTATCTGAATGCAATTGCAGTGATGTTACTACAGTTGATCTGATCACTAAGGCTGTCCACAGGCCAGGTGTTTCCTATAGCATGGACAGGCGGGAAAAAATAAGGACTGACATCCTAGGTGGGATAGGCAAGCTAGGGAAAGATTTCACCACATTACTCAGAAAGGTACACAATTTAAAAGAATTGCTTATTTGGGCCTGTGAGATAGCTCAACAGACTAAGCACCTGTTTTGGCAAGCACAGGGACCAGGGTTTGATCCTGGGTCTACATGCTGCACAGGCCCCAGGGCCCTGGCCCCACCCCTAGGGCACACTGAGCCAGAAAATCCCAGTATGGTGGCGCACACCTGGAATCCCAGAGCTAGGTGGTATCTCTAAGGGTCTGAGCTGCACAGTGAGACCCTGTACCAAAACAGGCAGATCACTAAGGGTCTGAACTGCATAGTGAGACCCTGTACCAAATACATAAAAATGAAAAGAAAAAAAAAAAAAAAAGAATTGCTTTTCTTTTAGGATTTCCTAGTTAGTGCTTTGGGATCACGCTGAACACAAGAAACCAAAGCCACAGAAAGTGAAAATTAAGGGGTCAGGGAGATAGCTTAGCTCAACAAGCATTTGCCTGGCAAGTACAAGGGCGTGAGTTCAATCCCCGATTCCACCAAAAAAGAAAAGAAAAAGAAAGTGAAAATTAGACAAGAGGGAATTACCATGCTTCCATACTTGTTTAATGACTGAATATAGTCATAAAAATACATACCCCATGTAGATAGGGATTTTCATGACCTGAATGAATGAATTACATGTAAGTCAAAATTATTTCTTCATATTAAGTGCATGCACAAAAATATAAGTTAAGACAGTCACAGTTCTGGTACTTTCTGCCACTCATCCACCTACTTTTGTAAATGTTCAACTTGTGGTGTATTTGACCAAAAAACATAACACAAACAGCAAGAATCTTAAAAATAGGTAGCTTGCAGTCGCAGTAGTAACATGGTGACAGACTCCAAAAAAGGAAAACAAATGTGCTAAATGCGTCATGAAATCACAGGGGAAGAAAGGGTCTCTGTAATCCAAATAACATAAAAAGAGGATAGTATACACAAGTCCATGACAGGATGTCATGCTTAATCGTATCAAGAACTTCAAGAACTGGGACCACCTCAAACCAGTTCTTTTTGTCTTCATACACAGAATTTCGCACCCCCCAAAATGGAAAACTGTGAAACCCCTGGAGTGGGTGAAACTGGCCTAGGGTCATAACTGGGGGCCACTCAGAAACCTAACCAATGGTGAGTTATGAAACATTCCAGTGTTGACTTTTATTTTGACCTGAAAAGGAAGCCAGGATGTAACATGGACCAGGTGTCACAGTCAGCAACAACGACGACGAAATCCTCGTGGCCGACGAAATCCACGTGGCCAACTGCATTTCGGTCTTCCTACGTCTTCGGGCCCTGGATCGGCTCGCGTCCTCCACGCGGATGGAGGCCACCCGCATCCCGGCCGCGGGCCCTTCTCGAGCCGCGCCCTCCCAGAGACCTGCGACCTTACCAACGCCGACGAAACTCGTGCTCCTGCTCCTCCGTGGTGGCCAGCGCCTTCTTCTTCTTCATGAAGCCCAGGAGTTCGTGGACGGCCTTCTCGCAGGAGGCCAGGAGCGGGTTCCGGGCGTCCAAAGGGCCATAGAATACGGCGGTGGGCAGCGAGTCCTCGCGGCAGGCGTGGCGCGGCAGCGGGCTCGGGCTGCTCCGCTTCGACTCCACGGGCGACTTGGAAACTGTGCCTGAGGTCGACGACGGGGTGGGAGGCAGCGACACAGACGCGGGAGACACGTCGGACGCGGGGCTTGAGGGGGCGCCCTGTGCCGCCATGTTGACGCGACCAAGCCGCTGGGAGTTTGTGGAGTCCGGTTGCCTAGCGACGGTCTCGTGGCAACCACGCATCTGTGCGCCTTCCGGGAAACACAGCGGCTCCTGCAGGGCGAAGAAAGAAAGGGCCCGGGAGTTTGTCGGGTTGCCCTCTGGCCTCCTGGTGGCACATGAGACTAGAGAGAGGGCTTTGAAAACAAAGCTGGACAATATTATCTTTTTAATATTAATTTTACTGAGAAAGAAATAACATTGAGACAGTTTCAAAGTAGTAGGACAGTTTCAATAATACATGGAGTATTGTCTTCGTCGTAGTTATTCATGGTACAAGATGCAGATATATCTTATCTAAACACTATTAGTACAAATCTTTCTTCTCATTGAACTAAGAGAAAGTAGCTGTATATCCTATCTTGTATATACAGATATATATTTTTTTCACTACAAAATGGGCCTTCATTTATTTCTCCTTTTGTTTACTTTTGTCAGAGGTGCATATTCCATTGCCATTCAAATACTGTAGGTGCATGAATATTAGAGCTGCAGTTTTATTGTCACGGGAAGCTAAATCTTAGGTAGGTTAAATCATTTGTAAAAACCAAAGACCGTGTCACAGGTCCTAGTCTGTGACGCTAAAACCTGTGCTCAGGTTCCATTATCCATAATGATGGGCTTCCCACAGTCAGTTGATTAATCACATTGAAATTAGGAAATTTCTACAAGCAGTTTAAGAATTAGATACCTGCAGCTGATCCCTTAGTCTTTCCCTCTAATAATTGATTATGTATTTGCATTTTAGCCATATTACGACTGTATTCTAAATCAGTTCATTTTACACAACTTTATTTGATATAAATGCATACTAATGGCTTGAAGCGCTAACTCTCAGAATACTTTGGCATTTTAAGTAAGGATCCTAAAGGCTTTATTTACTGCAAATGAGGAAACTATGGTGCCACACAAGGGTAATTCTTTTTCCATATGATATGAATCACAATAAGAGCCTAATTTATTAATTTGAAGTTTGAGTTTCAATGAATAGGGAACCAGTCTTTCTTATAAATTGTTCAGTGCCAGAAATTATCTAAGAGATAGACTAGAAATATTGGATAGCTTAGAAAAATAGATCTTTAACACTGAAAAGAGTTACAGTTCTTTCACACTTAAATTTACCCTAGCATTCTGTGAGCCCAATTTCCCATTAAAGATTAAGAAGCTTATTAGACCACAGAAGATTTTTTTTTTCAGCTCTGACCTAATTTCATGCAGACTCTGTGGGTCTGTTCTACTTTGGGAAGCTAGCTTGTTATGTCTGTACTCACCCTTATATTCTTTGAAGGAGTATCAGAGTATTTAGCTCATTGGGCCAGATAACTGTGGCCAGTGAACCTTGCTAGCAAGTGGTGAAATGCAAAGATTCTTCACTGTTGGGTCTTAATTCTCCAACAAGGATTTAGATATCATCCTCTGATTGACAAAGATTTTATCTTATCTCTTGTGAGAGAGAAAAAAATTGTAAGGCTTCAAAGAATTTAGGCCTAGAAGAAATTTTCATCCTTGGAGTATTTTTTTAAAAAAATACCGGTATGGTCTTTTTATTTCAGTCAGCTTGTTAACATCTCTCAACTTTAAACTTTGTTTTCACACAGTAGACTTGTCCACTTCAGATCAAAAGCTAGTGTTATTTGCCGCTGAGAACCATCTATTATATTGATGAAAGTAAAACAGCAGGATTCAATTAAATTAAAGTGGCCACAGAGGAAGGAAGAAAACAGAAATAAAACACAGTGGGAATTCCCCCCACACACAAATCTGGCTGTCGTCACCAGTGACCTTGTTCCTGGTGCAGGCACTTCCATTTCAAAGTCACTTGTGAAAGATGTGACTAATAAAATTCAAATACTTGAATTATGAAACAGCGTCTTAATCATCTTCCTCCTTGCACGTAATTTAGTTAACAATGCTTAACTTGCAGTAGTTTTTGGAAGCTTTTCTGAATATTTAAATAGGTGTTATGATCTGAATCATCATTGGGGCAAGATGGAAGTTTCCATTTTGTTCAGTTAAGTTATATTGGAGGCTTTCTTTATTTTTTCTTAACATTTTAGAGACATTGTGTTTCTCGCAATGAGATGCAGCCATTATAATATCTTTTCTACTTGTCGCTTTGCTTTATTCTTTTCCCTGTAATGAAAGAGTGGAGCTTTGCAACTACTGTGCCTGACAGGGCTAAGTAATGTAAATAGCTTCCTTATAAATAATGTAAATTGCTGTTTCATATAATTAATGCCTTTGCAGACTGCAGGACTCCTTTTGCCCATTCAGAATGCTTTTTCATCCAAAGTTACTGTTAGAGAAATAATAAATAAGGTTAGTGTTCTGTCGGTTAGTAATTTAGTTGCTAATCACTTATACTGCCCCAAATAGATATATACAGTTTTTTAAAAAGAGAAAGAGCACAAAACTCTTCTTTTTCCACCTCACCACCTAATGTATTGACTTAAAAAATTCTTTTTTACTTCTTCATCCATTCAGTTAGTTAAATGCAACCATTTATTTGTTGAGGGCATCCATGCAACGCACAGATGGGCCCACACATTCTTCACAAGAAGCAGGTGATGCATATAACAACTAGCCATGGTTTTATTTTTTAAAAAAGGCTGTGAAATGTGTTGTGGCAAAGGCTAAAAAAATGTTACAGGAGTCCCAGAAGAAGTGGGACTGAAGGAAAAATAAAGAATCATAGCAGGGGCCAGGGAGATAGCTCAATGGAACAAGCGCTTCCCTGGCAAGCACAAGGGCCTGAGTTCAATCCCCGGTTCCACCAAAAAAATCATAGCAGAGATGTCCTGGACTATAAATGTCTATTAAAAGAAATGTCCTTGCCCCAAGGACTTGCCTATTTGTTATGGTAAGCATCTAATACTGAAGACCCCTGCAACACCCACTGGGTGTCATAGTTCGTGGATGGAGGAAGGCAGGGAGGGCAGGTGGGAAGAAGGAAAGGAGAGAGACAGAGAGAAAGAGAATGGTGGTACAGCAGGGATCTAGGTCTACTAGTTGTTCATAAGGAACAAAATGCCAGGAGAAGACAGCCAAAACCTTGGTGTTTATTGATTGAGGAGGGGATTATTGGATGACAGAGGGTATCAGTGGTCTTACACAGAGAAAAACCTTGCCTTGAAGTGTCTTTAGCCTTAGTTTTAGCCTTTGGAGAGAGGATGGCCCACTTCTAATGAGATAACAGAAAACCTCAAAAGGGTGACACCAGCAATTCCAAGCATTCCTTGGGAATCCCATTCATCAAGTATGTAAAAGTAATCATTATGGATTTCTGGTCCCAAATAAT
>PVKA01006727.1:0-81888 GCA_004027165.1 Ctenomys sociabilis | reverse complement strand
TTTTGGTATCGTACAAGGTGCATACATGATATTATATTTACAGATATTATTTTAGCAGATGTCTCTTATCAGTAAATTAAGAGTGTAGCTGCTTACTTATCTTATTTTTTATACCTGAATTATATCAAAAATTCAATAATTATTTTCCTAGTGGATGACCATAGTACTAGAAGCCGACATAATATCCTGTCCAATCACCCTTAGTGCAGATCTTGCCTCTCATAGGATTATGTAGAAGCACAGCGTTATCTATCCCAACTGTACTGTCTATACACACACATCATGATTTTTTCTTTCTATACCCTTTCTTTTGTCTACACCTGTCAAAGGTGGGCACTCCATTGTCATTCAACTAACTTAGGTGCCTGAACTCGACACCACAAGTTACTGATTTTTGAGTCAACATTTTCTCCTTGAGTTTAAGTATTTGTTCATAGGTTTTAACAATAGTTTCTTTAGTTTACTTGATTACTATTTTTAAAACTTATTTGTTTGGTTTTATTGAACCTTGCTACTGTTTGGTATTAGCTTACTACTTTGTCTCTGATTTTTCATTCCAGTTTTGAAATGTTCTTTGTCTTACATCTTGAATTGAAATCATTGTTCTTTTTTTTTTGAGTGTGGGTTTTTATTTCATTGTCATTTCTACTTTAATATGCAAAAATATTAAAAACAAAGATAGCAACATTTATGGAACACTAGTGCCAGTCTCTGTACTAGGCACTGCAAGATCCTACAGATAAATGAACACTCCTTACCCCCAGGAAGCTTCCCGTTCATAGAGAAGAAAGAAATCAGCTGTACACCCCACAGATGCCCCCAAACTCTCTTGAACAAATAAGTTCTGGTCTGCAGAGTGGGGAGGGATAGGAAGCTGAACCAGCCTCAGACCTGGGTGAGCAGCTGATTCCAGGCCTGGAAGGTCTGGATATTGAATTCCACTGCTCAGGACCCCATGGCTTGGGATCTTCTGATGGAACAGCCAGCATGGGCACCATCGCCACAGAGTTGTGGCCTCCAAGCTGTCACTGAGAGAGTGGAATAACTCATAAGGCAGAGCCATGGCTCTGCATCTGAGTAGTTTTGGGACACAGGCACCAGCCCCTCCCATTCTTCCTAAGCTCCTCTCCCTCTGCAGAGACAGGAAGGACCAGGTCGTGTCACAGTCAGGCTGGCACAGCTACCTTCTTGGTACTGTTTATGGAGGGCCTGGGAACTGACCTTTCTCCTGGGCAGGGCAGACCCCTCTGCCCTGACAGCTCCCCAACTCCTGGTGAGGCCCTAGTTCATGGATTTGGAATTTTTGAGCAGGATTAATGTAGAGTAGGAAAGTGCAAATGGTTTCTTGGGATAAACCTTTCTCTTAGGTGAAGGCCCAGCAGGGTGGGACAGGTTCTCAGATGGGGTCCCATCAAAACCACATTGATGGTGTACAACATGGGCATGCCCAGTGACCTGGTGTCCAATGGTGCTCATGGGCAGGGACAAAAGAATCTGAACCCAGCTCCATTCTTGGGCACTCAGGAGACCTGTGTTTTCCTGTCATCTAATTTCTAGCTTGTATACTTCGTGCTGGGGATGAATATTCCAGGCTCTGGGCATTTCTCCTGCTGCGGGGCTTGGATAGAGCATGCTTAGGGGTCAGGGTTGGCCGGGAGGCTGTGCCAAGCTCACCACATGGGAAACAGAGGTGCCTCAGCACTAGGAATGCAGCTTGGTCCAGGAATCCACCACAGCCCCTGTCTGTGTGCTGTCTCATGCCACAGACAGACGAGTGTCCCAAAACAACAGCCATCTCATGTAGAACAGGAATAACCTGGATCTCCGCCCTGAGAGCTGGGAGCACTGAATACTCAGGACTGACAGAAAACAAGGAGTCTGGTCAGCTTCAGGAAGCAGGGTTCCCCAGCTACAACCATGATATGGGTGCTCAGTCAGTGAGCAGAAGGGTCACATGCTTGTTGTAGGGTCAGACCCTAGATTCCCCTGCAGTCATGTGCAAAGTACCAAGTTTCATGCTTCTTTGGTTGAAAAGTGGTGGTAACTGTTATATTAATTCCATTTCTTCCCCTAAAGGTGAAAGGGGTCAAATGAATTAATTCATATAGAAACTAAAAAGAGTGCTTAGCACATAGCTGGTAAAATCCTAGTTTTGAAGTAGTTTCCCTGCATAAGAACTCTATGATACAGATTTAACTATTATATGAATGCAAAAACTCAGGCTTGGAAAGCTATTAAAGGAACATTATTGATATCCCACAGGGCTATGCTATAGGAGATGCACATGGAGGCTGTGGTCAGGCTGAAAATTTCAAAGCTCAAGAGCCACAAGGCTAACTCTAACTCTACTAATTCTTTCACTAGCATAGGCTACTTCAAATTTGTTTATCTGCAGAGCCCTCGTGTGTATTCGGAAACATCATTATCTAGATTGGCTGCTGCCTTTTTTTTTTCCAGTAACGGGGATTGAACTTGGGACCTTGTGCTTGCCAGGCAGGTGCTTATGCCACTGAGCTATATCCCCAGTTGCTACCTTCTTAGTAGCAATTTCTCAGGCTTTTTATTACAAATGAGGTCAAAATTCCTTTTAGTATGATGACTCTTTCCCCAAAGTGCCAAGCACTAGGAAAGCTGGGAGAATAGAGCTATGAGACTACAGAGTCTTGAGCTGTCTTTGTCTGTGCAGCACCACTGCTACTTCTCTGTCTTAAATCTTGAATTGAAAGCATTGTTCATTTATTTTTAAACTACCTTTTGATAAAATGTATTAAAATTTTTGTTTTTAATTAACATAAAGTAAAATTGACTTTTTATATTAGATTTAAATTCTTAAAACCACCATTAGCATTTAGTACATTATAAATACTCCATTTCCTCTCTTATGTTACTGTTTCTCCTTTTGTAGTTCTTACTTCTTAACCTCTGTCAACCACTAATGTGCTCTTTATCATCGTATTGCCTTTGCCACAATGTCCTATAAGTGAAATTATGCAGAAAGGAATATTTTGAGACTGACACCTTTTACTCAGCATAATGCCTTTAAAATTCATTGTTATTTTAATGTCAATTGCTTGTTTCTTTTAGTGCCTAAGTATTATATCATTAAATGTATATACTTATTGAAGTACATTTGGGTTTTTTCAAGTGTGGGGAAAATTATAAATAGAGCTACTGTGAACACTCATGTAGAATTTTTTGTGTGATCATCTGTTTTCATTTCTCTAGGGTAAATATGACTACTAGATGTTTTAACTCTACAAGAAATGGGCAGTGTTACCAGAGTGGTTGTGTTATTTTACATTCCTACTAGCTGTGTTGTATGAGTTCCACTTTTCTGCACATGCATTAGCATTTAGGATTATTTGTGTATTTATTTTAGTCAGCTAATAAGAATATAGTGATATCATTAGTGTCTCATCTAATGGCTGATGATGTTGAATGTTCTGTGTGTTTACTTTTTTTTCTAAGGAAGAAAAGGTTTATTTAGTGGATATTTCAGTTCATATGGTTGGCTCCAAGGAAGGGTGGCACATGGCAGAGGGCAGTCCTTCCTGGCTGCAGAAACACCAAAGAGCAAAGCATAGTGTAGCAGCTGCAGCCCCTAGCAAGCCTCTCTCTCTTCCTTCCATGCTGACTGCAAAGACTGGAGTTCCTCTGAGGAAGTAGCTGTGTTTACTTTTTCTAACAGTCTCTTTTTTGAAGTATCTGTTTGCAGCCATTTGGAATAAATTTTGCCTGTTTTCATATTGTATATTTTCCATTAATTTTGAACTTTGAGGAAAATTTATATAGTTTAGGATGAGCCCCTTGTCATTTTGGTAAACTGTGAATACTTTTCTCCTAGCTTGTAGCTTGTCATTTATAGTTTCCTAGATCAAATTTATTTATTTATTTATTTATTTATTTATTTATTTATTTATTTATTTGGTAAAGGGTCTTGCTATGCTGCTCAGACTCATAGTGATCCTCCTGTCTCAGCCTCCCCAGTCCTGGGATTGCAGGTGTGCACCACCATGCCTGGTCTCAGTGTCTGGCTCAGCATGGTCCCTGCATGCATTACCAGGGATCAAACCTGGGTCCTTCCATTTACCAGGCAGGTGCTCAGACCACTGAGCTATCTCCCTAGCCCTAGATTAATTTTTTTAATTCATTATGTTATTCTAATATCTCACAGTCATGATTATTTTAACTTTGTACTAATTCTTGAAGTTGAGTAGTGTTCTTCAATTTGGCATTCTTATATAAATTTTATCAGAATCCACCAAAAACTTCTGCTAAGTTTTTGGTTGAAATTATGTTAAATGTACAGGCCAACTTAGGGGAGAATTGGCATCTTTATTCTTCATTGAGATGAAGTTTACATAACATATAGGTGCTTTAAAGGTAATATACAGTAACATTTAGCATTTTCACAATGTTGCTCAGCTGTTTCCACGATATTTTCATCATTTTGGAAAAGTACTTCACTGGTTCTTCACCTCATGATCCTGTGGTTGGGGCTGGGGAGATGGCTCAATGGAATAAGTGCTTCCCTGGCAAGCGCAAGGGCCTGAGTTCAATCCCCGGTTTCACAAAAAAAAAAAAGATCCTGTGGTAATCACTAATTTCTTTTTACTTTCTATTGATGTGCCTATTGATGAATATATTATTTATTTTTTATTTTAAAGAGAAAAAATGAATAAACACAATTTCAAAACAGGTAATAGGGTAACAATGGTTAATATATTGCATATTTTTGTCTTTTTTTTTTTTTTTTTGGTAACCGGGACCAAACTCAGGACCTTGCACTTGCCAGGCAGATACTTAAGCTATTTCCCTAGCCCTGCATATTGTTATCTTTAAAGCAGTTACTGAGTGCAAGATATTGATATTTAATTGTATAAATGAAATTACCACAAACCATTCTTTTCAATGAAGATAAATTAGTAGTATAACTATTTCACATATTTATAAAATTATTATTATTATTATTATTATTATTATTATTATTATTATTTCTTTTCCCTTTCTTCTCTCCATTCCCCTATCCCAGTTTCTCTTCCCTTTTAAAGTTTCTTCCAGTTTTACAGTATCTGTTATATATTTTGGATCTTATTTACTCTTTCAGCTTCCCACATTAGGGAGATGTGCATGTGGTATGCAAACCATGTATGGGTATGGTTTTGAATTGCATCCACTTACCTTTTATTCTTTATTTCCAAGTTTTCTTTATGGCTGAGTAGTACTCTATTGTGTAAAAATACCCCATCTTTTTGATCTGTTCCTTAGTTGATGGGCATTTGGGTTGTTTCTAAGATTTAGCTATTACAAATTCTGCTGCAATAAACATAGGTGCACATGTATTGCTGTGGTACCATGTTTTTAATTCTTCTGGGAAGATACACAGAACGGGAATAGCTAGGTCAAAAGGGACTTCCCACTCTGGTTTTCTGAGGAATCTTCACACTGATTTCCACAGTGGTTATGCCAGTCTACACTCTCAACAACAGTGGAGAAGGGTTTCTTTTTACCCACAGACCATCTAGCATTTGATATTGGTTAATTTGTTGATAATAACCATTCTTTCCAGGGTGATATGGAATCTTAGTATTGTTTCAATTTATATCTCTCAAATGACCAGGGATGTTGAATATTTCTTCATATATTTATTTTCTGTTCGTATTTCTTCAGCTGAGAAGTGTGTATTCATCTCAGATGCTCATTTTTGTATTGAGTCTTTAAATTTGGGAGGGCTGATATTTTGAGTTTTTTTATATGTTCTCAGTAGTAATCCTTTGTCTGAGGAACACTGGGCAAATACTTTTTTTCCACATTGTGGGTTGTCTCTTCACTCTGGTTTTAATTTCTTTTGCTGTACAAAGCCTTTTTAGTAAGATGAGATCCCAGTTGTTGATTCTTTGTGATAGTTCCGGTGTGATTGGGGTCTTACACATAAGGTCTTTGCCTATAACAGTGTCTTCAAAAATCTTATCTATTTATCTTCTAGAAGATTTAATATTTGTATTTTAGTATTTAGATCTTTGATCCATTTCAGATTTAGTACATGGTGGAGGATATGGGTCTAATTTTAATCTCTCGCATATGTAGTGATAGTTTTCCCAGCACCATTTATTAAAGGTGCTTTCTTCCAGTGAAATTTTTTTAGCATCTTTTTCAAACATAAGGTAGCTGAGTATGTCTGGAGTTGCTTCTGCATCTTCTAATCTTTTCCATTAATGTTTTGGTCTGGATTTTTTTTTGTCAGTATCATGCCATTTTTATCATAATACCTTACGTAGTATAATTTCAGGTCAGGGATTGTGATGTCGCCTACCTTGCCTTTGTTGTCCAGAATTGCCTTTGCTTTTCTAGATCTCTTCTGGTTCTGAATGAATTTTAGGATTCTTTCTCTCATTTTGTGAGATTTGCTACTAGAATTTTGATCAGAATTAAATGTGTATAGCAGTCTTGGAAGTATGACCATTTTCACTATATTAGTTCTTCCTACCTAACAACAAAGAGTATTGCTCCATTTTCTTTTTTTTTTTTTTTTTTTTTTTTGGTAGAACCGGGGATTGAACTCAGGCCCTTGCACTTGCCAGGGAAGTACTTATACCACTGGGCCATCTCCCCAGCCCTAAATTTATAAATCTCTGCCAAATTTGTTCATTTTCTGATATCCAGTTCAATCTCGTTTTTCAGAGTACTATAGTTTCCAGTGTAGAGGTCTTTTTTTGTCCTTTATTAGATTGATTCCTAGCTATTCCATTTTTTTGGATGCTATTATAAAAGGTTTTGTTTCCCTAACTTCGCTCTAAGTGAGTTTGTTAATTCATGTACAGAGGGGATATTGAATTTGAGTGTTGACTTTGTATCCAGCTGTTTTTTTAGTGGATATTTTGAAGTCTTTTATGTATCTTGTCATCTGCAGATAATGATAATATAACTTCTTTTCTATCAGTATTCTCTTTATTTCTTTCTCTTATCTAATTGCTCTGGCTAAAATTTGCAGGATTGTGTTGAATAATGAGTGAAGACATTGGACACCCTGTCTTATTTCTCATTTTAGAGAAAAAGCTTTGTTTTTGTCCATTTATTATGGTGTTTGCTGTTTGTCATAAGTGGCTTTCATCAGATTGAGATAAATACCATGTGTTCCAGTTTTCTGTAGGGTTTTTTTTTAACATGAATGAGTGCTAGACTTTGTCTAAAGCTTTTTCTGCATCTATTGAGATGATTGTGTTATTTTTGTCCATGGTTTTGTTAATACAGTGTGTTACGTTTATTGATTTCTGTATGTTGAACCACCATCTACATCCTTGAGATGAATCTCACTTGGTTATTGAGTATAATCTTCTTGATAATTTGCTATATTCTGTTTGCCAGCATCTTACTGAGGATTTTTCTGTCAGTGTTAACTGGGGATTGATGTGTAATTCTCCTTTTTAGTTAGGTCCTTCTCCAGTTTTGGTTATTACGGTAATGCTTGCTTCCAGGAATGAGTTTGAAAGTATTGCTTCTTTTTCATTTTCATGAAAGAGTTTGAAAAGTAGTGGTATTAGGTTTTTTCTGAATTTTTTTCTCAAATTCAGCAGTGAGTTCATCAGGGCCTGGCTTTTTCTTTGTTGGTAGTTTTTCTTATTATTTAATTTTATTTTTTGTATTTTAGAGAAGAGTCTACAGGGTGTTCAGGGTCTCACTACTATATAGGATTAGTAGTGATCCACCTGTTTACAGCCTCCCAACTGCTGGGATTACAGGCATGTGCTACAATGCCCAGTCTCAATTGCTGTCTCATTGCACCCCTGGCGCAGGACCGGCATGGCAGGCCAAGGGGTCAAATCCCCAGCCCCTGTGCCTGCTTGCAGGCACTATAATCCACTGAATTATTTGGCCAGCCCCTGTTGGTAGTATTTTGATGTTTTTTTATTTTAAGGAGACAATAAACAACAATAAAAATGATGTAAACAAGATGATAGGAAATTAACAATGGTTATTATGTTGCATATTGTTATTCTCAAAGTAGTTACTCTGATACAGGCATGCACAACTGATCATACTAATTTTTATTAGCTTGTTGGTAGCTTTTTAATTATATCTCCAATTTCATTGATTTTTAGTGTTCTTTTTCCCCTGAAGATTTATTTATTTATTTACTTTGTACAGGGTCTCACTATGCAGTTCAGAGTCATAGTGATCCTCTTGTCTCAGCCTACCCAGCTCTAGAACTATAGGTGTGTACCACCATGGCTGGGTTTAGTGACCAGCATGGCACGGAGGCTGCACAGCATGTGGTACTGGGGATCCAACCTGCATCCTTGCACTTGCTAGACAGGTGCTTAGACCACCGAGTTATCTCCCCAGCCCTGATTTCATTGATTGATGTTGGTTTATTTAGGATTTTAATGTCTTTTTGATTCAGCTTTGGTAATTTAGATGTATCTCGGAATCTGTCTTATTTCTTTTGCATTGTTCCTCTTAGTAGAAAAAAAGTTTTTAAAGTAGGTATAGATGATCTTCTGTATTTCTGCAGGTGTATTGTGATTTCACCTCTTTTATTCCCAATTGGGCCAATATATTTTCTTTCCTCTTCTTTGATAAGGTTTGAGAAGGGTTTGTTAACTTTATTTAATCTTTAAAGAACCAACACTTTGGTTTATTGATTCTTTTTATTGTGATGCATTAATTTCTACTCTGATGTTTATAATTTCCTCTCTCATGTGAGGTTTTGTCTTAGCCTGCTCTTTTTTCTAGAAGATTGTGGTTTACCATTAAGTTGTTTATATATGCTTGTTCTGTTCCTGATAGGAGTATTTATTGTTATAAATTTCCTCTTAGGTCTTTTTTTATTATATCCTATAAGTTTTAGTATTCTGCATTAACATTTAACTGTATAAACTTTCTGCTTCTTTAATTTCATCTGTGACCCACTGGTTGTTGAGAAGGATGTTATTTAATTTCCATGTGTTTATGAAACTCTTGTTTCTTTAGGCATTGATTTCCAGTTTCATTACAGTATTGTCTGATAATATGCCTGGGATAATTTCAATTTTTTTTATCCTAACTGAAATGTGTTCTATGAGCTAGTATGTGATCTATTTTGGAGACTGTCCCATATGCAGCTGAAAAGAATGTGTATTCTGATATTGCAGGGTGGAACACTCTGTAGACATCTACCAAGTCCACTTGTTCAAAAGCTTGTTCAAAAGTTGTAATATTTTTTTTTTGCAGAATCAGCCATCTCCCACGCCCAACAAATTTGTAATATTATATTGTTGATTTTTTTTGTCTAGTTGATCTTTCTTTTTGTGACAGTATATTGAGATTCCCCCAGTACAACTCTATTAGTGCTTATTTGATTTTTCATGCAGTTAATATTTGTTTTATATAGTTATATGCACTGGTATTTGTTGCATATATACATATGATTGTTTTCATCTTGGATTGTTCACTTTACAAGGAAGCAGTGATGTTTTTTGTCTACCTTTATGTGTCTTTGCTTGAATCTACTTTGTCTGCAAATAGAAGAGTTACCTCTTTTGTTTTGGCAGGGGGAAGCAATGGTTCTTGTCATATAGAGCATTGTTTTCTATCTTTTGACTTTTAGTCTATAATGTTTTTGAATTAAATAATTTTCCTATATGCAGCATATTGGTGAATGCTGTTTCTTGATCCATTCTGCCAGTCTGTGAGTTTTGATTGGTGAATTGAGACCATCAACATTGATAATTACAACTGATATGTATTGACCTATCCTTGTCATGTTATTTTCTTGATTTTTGGCTCCCCTTTTTTCTTTTTTCCCTCCCTCTGTTAGGTCTTTTGCCTTTCTTGGTAGTTTCCTTCTGTTGGGGTTCATGGAGTTATAGTCCTTGTTAACTCTTTCTAAAATGTCCCTCCAAATATTTTGGAATGCTGGTTTCCCTGTTTGACATGTAAGTATCTTATTTATCTAATGGTTATGAAAGATTATTTTGTGGGGTACATCAGTCTGAATTGAAGATTGTTTTCCTTTAGAATTTGGCTATATTTCACTCTAGGCTCTCCTTAACTTGAGGGTTTGTGCTGAGAAGTCAGCCGTGATTCTGATGGGCTTTCCTTTAAAGGTGATTTGTTTGTCTAATAGCTTTTAAGATTGTATTCTCATGTTGAATTTCTGAAATCTTGAGTATGATATGCCTGGCTGTAGATTTTTTTTTTCACTGTGGCTAATTGGAGTTCTGTATGCTTCATTCTACTGTATATCAAGTTCTTTTTCTCTATCAGGGATGTTTTCTGGCATTTGTCACCTCTGTGAACAGTATGTGTTTGTGTGTGTGTGTGCATGCGTGTGTGTGTGTATAATTTGTGCTGTAGTTTGCTTTTTCATTTATTCCACTCTAATTTGAATTGTTCTTTTTTGCCTTAGCTACCAGGTGCTTTATTGATTTCACATGGTCCCTTACTATTTTTTAAGAAATCTTTCTCTTTATAATCACTAACCACAAGCCTGTCTTCTATATTTGAGAGCCTGTCTTTACATCGTTTTAATCTAATGTGGATACTTTCAATAGAATTTTTATTTCCCAGATATCTGCTTGAATCTACCTTATGGATTCCATTTCTTTCCTGTGCTGAGCATTCATGGCTTCTATAATTTTCTTAAGCACCTCTATGTTTTTGTTGATCTTTTCTAGAGTCACTAAAGCATGGGTTTCATTGTGGATACCATTTTTTTAGTTATCTGAGAAATCTTTGATTTGATTTTCTCTGGAGCTTCTTTCTTGTTACTATTTCAGAGAGTTTTAGGTTGTGCCACCTCATTGTCATCTGGGTTTGCCTTTGGTGAAGTTGATATCTGTGGTTGTGCCTTGCTTAAGTGTCTTTTTCTTTTCTGTTTTAGTTTAATTCCTGAAATGATGTTTATGAATTGCCTATGGTATGTTGCTTTAGTGCTAGTATTTAGAATGTTTAGGAAATGGCTGCTTCTCTGAGGTGTCTTCCATGTATAGCTGGTTTTTGGGTTTTGATTCTGTTGCAAGGTCCTACCTCTTCAGTTTTTTGGGGATGAGAAATTACTGCCTCTTTGGCCCCGCTCTTCATTCTTTGCCGCTGTGCCAAAGCATTTCCTGTGACCCTCAGTCTGAGTCTTAGAATACTATAAAGAATGGCTGTTTAGAACAATTGTACATTTGGCTATAGGGTTATCAGCCGTGACAATAGAATCACATCAAAGCCTGGAAAATGACAAGCAAAGCAGAGCAACAATTAATTTGCCATGTTTACCCATGTGAAATAGCTCTGTGGTTATATATAACCTAAAACAAACTACAAAATTATATGTAATATAGAAGTCCTTACTATTTTGAGTCAAATTTGACCCCAAAGGCTAAAATTTAAAATGTGTCAGGGGAAAAATAGAGAAGTGGGCAAAGAGTATGAGATTAAAAGTACTGCTGCAGGACAAAGGGGAATGTTACTAACTTTGGTAAACTGGTGGAAAAGACTTGTGGGAAAGAGAAGTAAGAGATTAAAAAAAGAACAGAAGAGAACTAGCATCATAAAGAGGCTAGAAACCATGTTCACATTCATATAAAAATAAATTCAAACAATGAACGAGAAAATAATAAAAACAGAAACCAAAGTAAAATCACTGCTACAAAAAAAAAAAAAAAAAAATGAGAGGGAGAGAAAAAAAGAAAAAAAGTCTCCTTCCAGTTATATCTCTGCTGTCACTGGTAGACAATGTGTGGAGGCACAGTCCTGATCCATATTGATTTATCCTGGCAATCCACCAGTAGCTTTTTGCCAGGGTAGTAGATATTCTCAGAGAGCCTGCACCTTCTTGCTGAAACTAGACTCATTCAGCCTGCAGCTGTCAGTGTACCTTCCATGGGCTTGATCCCACCTGACAGCCAGTAGGTGGAGATAGCAGCCACTCTTCAGTTTTGAGCCTGGCTGGCCCCTCTCCAAGATGGCTCCCTGCCAATCCTTGTCTCATGTGGGACTACTGAACCCTTGGTATTCTCCACCCAGTACTAAAATCCAGCTTGTACACTCTTCCACTCCACTGTTGCATCTCCCTGTGGAGGCCCCTGTGGTTGCCAGTAGTCACTGTGTGTCCACAGGTTTGAAATGCTCCTCTAGCACAGTGAGCCCTGCCTCCTGGAGAGAGTGCCTCCAGCTACCTCTCTTCTTCTTTGTAGTTTCTCTTATCACTCTTTTTCTGTGAATTTCAATTTGTGCTTCAGATTATTCCTGGGTCCAGGGAACTGACTTCCTTCCCTCTTGTCTTCCTCATGTTGCTATATTCTAGTGTCTGGACAGCAACTCTCAGGCTCTTTCTCTGCTGCTTACCACTCTGCCATCCTGTTGCTTAACCTATATTATTTAAAAAGTTATAATATGTGATATTTTGTGCTTCAGGATTCTTTCTTTAAGGATAATGTTTTCAAGGTTCATGCAAGCTGTATAATGTATTAGTATTCTATTTCTTTTTCTGGATGAATAACATTCATTGTATGGATATACCATAATTTGTTTATTCATCTGCTAATGTGCATATTGTTAATATCTCTTCTGGCTATTAGGAATAATGCTTCATTTTTGTGTATGTTAACAGGATGACATATATTTTTATTTTTGTTTAAATGTAGGATTAGGATTACTGGAAACTATTTTTCACAGCAGCTTCAAGAGATGTGCCCTAGTGCCAGGCACATATCTCAGTGGCACAGTATCTGCCTGGCAAGTATGAAGTCATGAATTCCATTTCTTGTGTGCCATCTTATATATATTGAATCTTCCATTCTGTATACATTAAATATGCCCCCAGGTTTATTGTTTTTTCCTTCTTTAATCAGCTTGCTTATTTTCCTTGACATAGGGTCTCTGTACAGTTCAGGCTGACCTTAAACTCACTATGTAGCCCAGGCTGATCTCAAACTTGTAGGGATTGAATTCAGACCCTTGCGATTGCCAGGGAAGCACTTATTCTACTGAGCCATCTGCCCAGCCCCTTGAGTTGGTTTTTGTAAGGAGTGAAAAGGATCTAGTTTCAGTCTTTCACAGGCAGGTGTTTAAGTTTTTCAGCTTCACTTATTGAATAGCCTCTCTTTTCTCCTATGTTTGGTTTGGCTGTAGATGGTTGCATATTGTGTTGTATCACATTCTATGATATTTTACTGATACACATATTCATATTCATGCCAGTATTGTGCTGTTTTGTTCCAAATGCTGTGTACTATGTTTTCAAATCAGGTGTTATGATGCCTCCAGCATTGTTTATTGGTTAGTATTACTTTGGCTAGTTAGGGTCTTTTTGTTTGTTTGTTTAAGTACTGGGAATCACACTCAGGACCTTGTGCTTGCCATATAGGCACTATGCAGCTGAGAAAAATCCGTGGCCACTAGGGTCTTTTCTGTTTTCACATTTTAATATTTTTTTTCTAGTTTTGTGAATAACATCATTGGTATTTTGATTGGGTTCCGTTGAATCTTTATATCATTTTGAGTAGTTTGTCCATTGTAACAAAATTAATGTTTCCAAACTACAAATACGTATATCTTTGTTTTTAAATATATTTAGTACAGAGTCTACAGGGTCTCACTATAAGATCAAACTCATAGTGAAACTCCTGTTTTGCTGGGATTACAGGCGAGCACCACCGTGGCCAGTCTTAGTTGACGGCTCAAAGCTTCCCAGGGGCAGGGCCAGCATACACGCGATGGATGGAACATGAGTTCCTGCATCTGCCTAAGCAGGTGCTTTAATCCACTGAGATATCTGGCCATCCCCATTATGTCTTTGTTTTCCTTTTCTTTTACCTGTTAGGTTTATTCCTAGAGTTTGTTTTGTTTTGTTGGGCATATGATGAATGGGATTGTTTCCCTGATTTCTTTGTCTGAATTAATTATTGCTGTATAGGAACGCTAATGTTTTTCTGTGTTAATTTTGTAAACTTATTTATTTATTTATTTATTTATTTATTTATTTGAGATAGAGTCTTGCTCTGTAGCCCAGGCTGGTCTTGAACTCGTGGCAATTCTCCTGTTTTAGACTAATGTGTGCTGGGATTAAGGTGTGCATCACATTACCTGGCTATTTATGTTGATTTTGTCTCTTTCTCCTATGCGGATTTTATTTTGGTAGATTTTTTAGGATTTTCTAGAATTATAACACCTGTAAATACAAATAATGGGGGCTGGGGAGATGGCTCAGTGAAATAAGCGCTTCCCTGGCAAGCAGAAGGGCCTGAGTTCAACCATTGGTTCCGCAAAAAAAAAAAAAAAAAAAAAAAGAAAGATTCACTCATTTGGGCTGGGGAGATGGCTCAGTGGAATAAGTGCTTCTCTGGCAAGCACAATTGCCTGAGTTCAATCCCCAGTTCCGCCAAAAAAAATAAATAAATCAATCAATGAACAAATAATGGAACTTCTTCCGTAACTCTTTTTGTCCTTTTATCTGTTTGTTTGGCTTGATTGCTGTGTCTAAAATTTCTAGTATATATCTGTGGGTACCCTTCCCTTACTCCTGGTTTTAGAGGAAATGTTTTCAGATTTTCCCCATTTAGTATTATACTGTGTTTCTCCTTTGAGTCTCACCCGTTTTCATTTCATATACACTGGTACTTCAGTACCTTAGTACCTTGAGATACCTCACAAACTGAATTGGGTATGAACCAAATCAAGTTCAATGGTTAGGTTCAGTGTTGATCTTAGGGAATTTATTACAGCATGTAACTATGACACCTGGCCATAAATCCCTTTTTAAAATTTTTCTAAGTTTTTAAAATTTGATTGGTACAATGATAGCTCAATTGTTGAATTTAAATCATTCCATATTTGTATTTGAGGACCAAAAATTTTTGAGAAATGACCATATTTTCCACTAATTAATAAAAGAATATCAAATGATTGGTTTTAAGGCTCAAAAATTACACTTCTAATTTTATTTTTCCAGGACCTTGCATTGGGCTGGGAAAATAGCTCAGAGGGTTAAGCACCAGCCTTGCAAGTACAGGGTCCTAAGGTTGATCCCCTGTATACAATAAATAATTTTTGCAATGATTTCTTTATTATTGTTCTCATAGTTTTCCTCTTAGCTTACTACTGTTATCACTAAGTTTCTCTGCAGCTATGGTTACAGTATTTTACACATATAATGTGCAAAAAAACCATACTGATGAATATTTTCATATACTACCACAAGCACTGTATGTTTCTCTTAAGTGAGAATGGTGCATCATCCTTTTAAGTTGGATTTTTGGCTCAATTATTAACCACAGTCATGACCACCAGACAGACTTTTTTCAAACTTTTCTGTTTCAGTAGTGGAAAGTTAAAACATTGGAGCTGTTTGACAACTAAGATATTACTGTACCTATTTAATTTTTAATGAAATTACTTTCAGAATAAATAAAATTTACATACATTTAAAAATCCCACCATTTTCTTTTTTAAATTTTTTATTATGTTTTATTGAAGAACAAATAGCAGTGAGACATTTTCAAGACAAATGAACAGGACACATTCGATAAATTAATAGATTGCAAAATGTTTTTGTAATGTTTTGGTATCGTACAAGGTGCATACATGATATTATACTTACAGACATTATTATAGCAGATGTCTCTAATCAGTGAATGAAGAGAGTACAGCTATGTACTTATCTTACTTTGTATAGCTAAATTATATCACAGATTCAATAATTAATAGTTTCTACCTCGGTATCTCCCTAGTGTTTGTCCATAGTACTAGAAGTCAACATAATATCTTGTCCAACCACTATTAATACAAATCTTGATTCTCATAGAATTATGCAGAAGCACGGCATATTTATCCTAACTATACTGTTTATGCACACGCATCATGAATCTTCCCTTGTATACGCTTTTTTTTGTCTACACCTGTCAAAGATGAGCACTCCATTGTCACTAAACCAATTTAGGTGCCTGAACTCAGTGACACATTCCAACATAGTGCAACATTCCACAATAAGAGTGAGTTATCTGAAGAAGTTGTTGACTATAGACATTTACAGTCCAACTTATTATAATGGCCCCACATTATATACCTCATTTTTATACTTTTCTGCTGGATGGTTAAGACCAAGATAGATCAAGACCTATATAACAAAAGATGTAGCTTTTGTTTCTGATGAGGTCAGTGAAGTCCCCTCCTATAATCCTGTACCTTACTCTGTAGATCTTTGTCTGTGTCATCTATGCAGATGAGTCATGGCCACTGCTTGACCAGTTTGCTCTCAATGAGAGCCTGACATCTCAGATGCCCATTTCTGAATTGGGTCTTTAAATTTGAGGGCCCTTCTATATATTAGTTCTTTATATATTCTAGACAGTAGACCTCTGTCTGTTTGCTCATTAGTTAGGATTTTTTCAAAATTTGTGGGTTGTCTTTTCACTCTGTTGACAATTTCTTTTGACATGCAGAAGCTCCTTAAGAAGAGGTGATCCCAGTTGTTGATTCTTTCAAGTGCTTCTCATGTAAATATGTGTTTGTTTATGAACTGTTTACCTACCCCTATGTCTTCAAGAGTTCCTCCTACTTTCTCTTTCAGGAGATTGAGTGTTTCTGTTTTAATGTTTAGATCTTTAATCCATTTTGACTTTAACTTAGTACATGGTGATAGGGTCAAGTTTTAGTTTTCAGCATGTAGAAAGCCAGTTTTTCCAGCACCATTTGTTAAAGAGGCTATCCTTCTTCCAGTGAGCTTGTTTGCCCCTTTTGTCGAAGATCAGATGGCTGAGTGTGATCGTAGATGCCTCTTGGTCTTCTAATCTATTCCATTGATCCTCAGGTCTATTTCGCTGCCAACACCATGTTGATTTTAACACAGTGGCTTTGTAGTATAATTTTAAGTCAGGAATTGTGATGCCTCCTGCCTTGTCTTTATTGGCCAAGATTGACTTTGCCATTCTGGGTAGTTTGTGGTTCGAAATAAATTTTAGGAACGATTTGTCTAGGTCTGGGAAGTATGTTGGTGGCAGTTTGATAAGGATCGCATTAAATCTGTACAACAGTTTTGGGAGTATGGCCATCTTCACATT
Organism: Ctenomys sociabilis; assembly: GCA_004027165.1. NCBI lineage: Eukaryota > Metazoa > Chordata > Mammalia > Rodentia > Ctenomyidae > Ctenomys > Ctenomys sociabilis. Next base: position 64,861 of record PVKA01006727.1, on the reverse strand, counting down.
GTTGGTTCTTCCTATCCAGGAGCATGGAATCTTTCCATTTTCTGAAATCATGTATAATCTCTCTTCTTAGGGTGTTGTAATTTTCTGTGAAAAGATCTTTGACATCCTTGGTTAAGTGAATTTCAAGGTATTGGTGCCACTGTAACAGGTTTGTTTCCATTGTTTCCCTTTCAGTGTGCTTGTTATCTTTGTAGAGGAATGCTATTGACTTTTGTGTATTGACTTTGAATCCTGCTATGCTACTGAATTTCCGTGTCAGCTCTAGTAGTTTGTTGGTGGAATTTTTGGGGTCTTCCAAGTAAAGTATCATGTCATCTGCAAATACTAATAATTTCACTTCTTCTTTACCTATTCTTATTCCTTTTATTTCTCCCTCTTTTCTAATGACTGTTGATAGTGATTCCAAAACTATATTGAATACATGGGGTAATGGAAGACATCCTTGTCTTGTATCTGATTTAAGAGTAAAAGATTTCAGTTTTTCCCCATTTAGGACTATATGAGCTTTTTGGTTGTCATAGATGGCTTTTATCAAGTTAAAATAGAGTCCATCTATTCCAATTTTCTGTAGGACCTTGAACATGAATGAGTGTTGGACTTGGTCAAAAGCTTTCTCTGCATCAATTAAGATGATCATGTGGTTTTTAGATTTCAATCTATTAATATAGTGTATTACATTTATAGATTTTCAAATATTGAACCATCCTTGCATCCCTGGGATGAATCCTACCTGGTCATGGTGTATGATCTTCTTGATGATTTGCTATATTCTATTTGCTAGGATTTTATTGAACAGTTTTGCATTTTGGTTGTGTCTTTCCCTGGTTTTAGAATCAGTGTAATATTTGCCTCCAGAAATGATTTTGGGAGGACTGCTTCCTTTTCAATTTCTTTGAAGAATTTGAGGAGTGTAGGAATTATATCTCCTATCAATTTCTTGTAGAATTCAGCTGAGAATCTATCAGGACCTGGACTTGTCTTTTTCGGTAGGCTTTTTGTTATGTTTCATATTTTGTTTTTTGTTATTGGCTTATTGAGAGTTGTTATATCTTCTTGGTTCAGTTTTGGTAATTTGTACCATTCAAGAAATCTGTCCATTTCTTCTGTGTCTTCTCTTCTGTGAGCATAAACATTCTTGAAGTAACTATTGATAATCTTCTGAATTTCTGCTGGGTCTGTGGTGATTTCATACTTTTCATTCCTTACTGCATGTACTTGAAATTTTTCTTACCTCTTTTTGATGAGGTTGGCTAGACACTTATCAAATTTATTTAGTCTTTAAAAGAACCAACTTTTTGATTTGTGGATTTTTTGAACTGTTTTCTTTATCTCTATTGAATTAATTTCTGCCCTAATCTGTGATTCCTTCCCGTCTTTGTGCTCTGGGTTTCGTTTGCTCTTCTTTTTCTAATTGTCGGAGGTGCAACATTAGGGTGCTAATTTGTTCCCATTCTGTTTTCCTAATGTTTGAATTCATAGCTATGATTTTTCCTCTAAGAACTTCTTTCATCGCATCCCATAAATTCTGATAAGTTGTGCTTGAATTTTCATTGAATTTTAGATATTGTTGAATTTCTTGTTTAATTTCTTCTGTGCCCCATTTATTGCTGAGTAGGGTGTTGTTTAATTTCCATGAATTTAGTGGGTTTTTCTGGTTTCTTTTGTCATTTAGTTCCAGTTTCATTGCACTGTGGTCAGACGATATACATGGGATAATTTCTGTTTTCTTGCATGTACTTAAGCATGACCTCTGGACTAGTATGTGGTCTATTTTGGAAAATGACCTGTGTGCAGCTGAAAAAAATGTGTATTCAACAGTAGTTGGGTGGAACGCTCTGGTTTAGTTCCGATACTTCCTTGCTAACTTTTTGTCTGGTTGACCTATCTTTTTGAGATAAGGGGTTGTTAAGGTGTCCTGTTAAGGTTGTGGTCTTAGATACTAGGTTTTTGATGTCCATTAACATTTGTCTTACATTGTTGGGTGCTCCTGTGTTTGTTTCATAGATATTTATGAGTGTTACCTCTTGCTCTTGAATTTTTTCCCTGACCAATATATAGTGGCCTTCTTTGTGCCGTTTGATCCTTTTTGGTTTGAAGTTGAGACTGTGTGAGAACAGAATGGGTATTTCTGCTTTTTCCTGAGGTGCTGGGGCATGTAGTATTGTTTTCCATCCTTTGACTTTGATCCTATGTATGTCCTTTTAAGTGTGTTTCTTCTGTACAGCATATTGCATTTTGTTTTGTAATCCATTGTGCCAGTCTATTTCTCTTAATTGGTGAGTTGAGTCCATTTACATTGATTGTTGTAATTGAAATGTGTTGACTTACTTGTGTCATGGTATTTACCTCCTGCTGTTTACTCCTTTGTATTTAATTATTTGTCCTGTTTATTGGGTTCCTTTGTTCTCATTCCTGGAGTTCTGGTTATTGTGGTCTCTCTCTAGAACATCTTTCAGCAGCCTGTGTAGGGATGGCTTAGTATCATGAAATTCTTTAGTTGTTCTTTGTTGTGGAAGTATTTCACTTCTCCATCAAACTTGAAAGAGAGTTTTGCAGGGTATAATAGTCTGGGCTGGAATTTGTTTTTGTACAGGACTTGAACTCTGCTCTATGCTCTCCTTGCCTCCATGGTTTGTGTAGAGAAGTCTGGTGTAATACTGATGGGTTTTCCTTTGAATATCTTCTGCTTCTTCTCTCTAGCAGCTTTCAGTATATTATTTTTGTGTTGGATTTCTGGGATCTTGACTATTTTATGTCTCATTGTGTTTTTACACAATGTTGAAGTTATTTGGTGTTCTGTATGCTTTGGTGACCTGAATGTTGGATTATTTCCTCATATTTGCAAGTTTTCTGCTGTTACTTCTCCCCAAATTCTTTTTATGTCATTTTGATTGACTCCTTCATTCTCATTGATACCAGTTAATCTCACATTGTTCATCCTGGTGTCATCTTGAAGGTGTTGGATTATTTTTTCCTACATTCTCATTGTTTTTAATAGATCCTTTCTCACCTTTTCACTAGCTGCACCAGCATCTTCAAGATCTGAAACTCTCTCTTTGTTTTCACTCAAATGGTTTGTAGACTCATGACTGATATTTTTAGTTCTTCTATATCTCTTTGACTCTGTTTCATGCGTTCCGTTTCTTTTCTGTATTGCTCATTCAAGGAATCCATCATATTTCTAATCTTTATCCATGTCTTTCTTAGAAGGAGTTATTAATTCTTTTTCTGCAGAATTTCTTCCAAGTTGGGTTTCCTCTGTATATTTCCAGAGTTGTTTCTGTATTTCAGATGCTGTGATTTCAAAGAATTCTTTTTTTTCAAAGAATTCTTTTTTGATTTCAGAAATTATTTCTGCTTTAGTTCCTCATGACCTTTCTGCTTTTGTTACTTTGCTTCAGATACTGTTAATTCATACGTTTCAGTTGGAATAGTCTCCTCTGCATTTGTTCTGGGTGAGCATTGGGTTTCCCTCATATGTTTCTGGATTTGATTCTTTATTTCCGATGCTATGTATTCAAATATTTCTTTTTTATTTCAGGCGTTAATTCTCATCTGAGTTCCTCTCTACCTTTCTTCTGTTGTTCCTTTGCTTCCGTATCTATTAATTCATCCATTTCAGCTGAGCTAGTGTCCCCTGCACTTAGTGGTGGACTCGAGGCTTGAGATTGCATTTTTCTCCTTGTCTTTGTCATTTTGTGTAGCACTGACCTTTGACCTTTGGTGTAGAGGTTTGGTGCAGGTATAACCTTAGCATGTAATGAGATTTGGGTACCAGTCTATTAAGTGTGAGATTATCCAGTTATACCTGGCCTGGTTCTATCCGTTGTGTTCAGTTCCTTTTTGCTGCAGCTCCTGTGGTTTCCCTGTGTTGGTTTCCTGGTCAAGCGAGCACGAACTGAACCAGGTTGCAGAGTAAGTCATGAAAATTCCCACTATCTTGGCTGGATTTCGGACGATGATCCACAAAGTTTCCGGTGTCTGCCCTTGTGTCTCAGGCAGGTCGCTCTCTAGGTGGTGGGTCCTGGGCTTTGGTGGGTCCGCTGGGCTCCCAAAAGGATAGTGTATGTTTTTATTCATTGGGTAGACTGTACTGGGTCAACCAAGCTGTGCTCAGTCCGGCGCTGTGGGCTGGAACCAGAGAATGCTAGTCAAGATCCCTATGGTCCGAAGGGCCTGGAGCCCTCATGCACAGGCCAAGCTGGGCTGTGTCTGGGGCTGATGGGTGGGACCGGGGATCCCTGGGAAATATCTCTGACTCGGCGGGCCTGGAGCTGTCACTCTAGGCCGAGCTATACTCCATCTGGGGCCAGGGGGCGGGGGGACCGGGGAACCATTGATCAGTGGGAAATTGTCAACAAATACTGATGGTTATATGTTGATTTTGTTCCTTCATTGTACTGTATTACTGTACATTGATTTTTCTCATGTTGAAATGCTTTTACATTGCTGGGATAGATTCCATTGGGTCATGGTGTATATAATCCTTTTAATAGACTGATAAATTTGATTTGCTAGTACTTGTTGAGAATTTTTGCATCAGTATTCAGAAGATATATGCATTTTTCTTTTTTCCTATCATATTTTTTCTAGCTCTAGCATCAAGAAAATATTCGCCGTACAAAATGAATTCAGATGTTTCCTTTGCATTCTTTTGAGCAGTAGGAGAAGTGGTATTTTTTTTTTTTTTGATGTAAATCTATGGGCTCTCACTGAAAGCATAATTTTTTTTTAGTAATTTTATTGAGAAACAAATAGCATTGAGGCACTTTCAAAACTGATTAGTGGGACAGTTTTGATAATTAATACATTGCATATTGTTGTCTTTGTAGTGGTTATTCATAGTACAAGATGCATTTCCTGTCCAAACACTATTAGTACAAATGTTTCTTTTCACTGAATTAAGAGAAAGTAGCTGTATATCTATCCTATTTTGTATATGCAGATACAAAATGGTCCTTTATTTATGTCCCCTTTTTTGTTAGAGATGGGTATTCCATTGCTTTTTAAATATTGTAGGTGTGTGAATTCAGCAAAAAATCCAATACCATCCAGTAGTCCATAATAGTAGTGAGGTATGTATCCTGTAGGACTGGCAGTGTCAGAAGTTCTTGTCTTGAGCCTTTTACAGCTAAGCATATTAATATGATTTTACTTTTTATACTTTTCAGCTGGATGGTTAAGACCACAATAAAGCAAAACCTATATAATAAGAAATGTAACTTTTGTATCTGGTAAGGTTAGTCAGATCCCCTCAGGATTTAGCCTGAAACCCTGTACCACAGTTTATAGATCTTTTGTCATTGTCTTAGTTACTCTTCTCTCTTCTCTCCAACACCCAAAATAAAGGAAGGAAAGGTTTATTTAGCTCCCAGTTACTGGAGATTTCAGTCCATATTTAGCTGGCTCCAAGGTAGAGAGGCACAAGGCAGAGAGTAGCAGTTCATGGTGGCAGAGGGGCAACAACAAAGAGCTATGGCTACAAAAAGTCTTGTCTCTCTGTCTCTTATATTCCATTTAGGCTTTCTGCCTCCGGCTGGGGTGTAGTACTCACACCCATAATCCTAGCAGTACTAAGACCCATAATCCCAGCCTTGGATCAGACTTAATCCCAGTGGGTCATGAGTTAATCACAAACTCTAGAAGTTCCCACCCCATAACTACATGATGCTTTGTGGGGAGGGGAGGGCACAAGTAGACACAAACCATAACAGTCAGCCATGTGAATGAGTCATGGCCATTGCTTGAGCAATTTGCTCTCTATGAAAGCCGAAGAGAATGTTTTTTCTCTGTGTGACTCTCCTTAGGCACAATCTACATCATCAGTCGCTTTTCTCTGTAACCCCATAATCTCCTTGATCAGAAAATTTGAGAAATCACTGAGTTACAGAATGTTACAGTACAGGTTCACTTATGTCCTGAGTCCTCACTGACCTTGAAAGGCTAGGGCCAAAATGTTGGCTGTCCTTGCTTCCCTTCTTTTTCTCTAATTTTTAGTTGACAAACTTAAGTTTTTCACCCTCAATAAGAGAAGCTTAATGATATTATTCCCCTGTAACATAGGCAGTTGAGCTGGACCTCACTGTCTGAATATCAAACGCCTTTGACATAACATGGAACAGATATTTTCCATCAAGTATTGATATGTTAAACTTTAAATTCCTAAAGAACAGGAAGAAAAAAAGTATTTTAAAAAGGAATAAACAATTACATAGTTTTACACAGAAATTTGGAAATCTAACCATATATAGCATTGTAGCATTTTTTTTGTCTCTTGTTTTCATTTATTACCCCCTTTTTTAAACAAACATTTACTTCAGACAATATAGCAGTAATTGTTATGATGTGACAATCAGTATGTATTTAGAAGACCAGAATGACAGGCATTCCAAGCATGGCCCTGGTGTTACACATTGCTATCTTTAGTGTATTTGCTTAGTTTACAGGTATCATCATATTTAGTCAGGGTGAGAATCCTATGAATTAACTGCTAGTTTCAAAAGCCTGCTAAAGATTGTCAGGATTATTGCCTTAGCCATCTTGTGAATATAAATGTATGGTTTTACTTCTGTCATGTTTCATAGCTTTTCTCCTTGCCCTCTCTTCATTGTTTAATTCTTAAGTTCTCTCTTTCCTTTTAATTGTGCTATACCTTTCTGTTTTTATTTCTTCTTTTGAGTTCTTACACTAGGGAGATTATATGATAATTATACATGTGGCTCTCATTTCTTTCACTTATGAGTATATCTTCAAGTGGCATCCACTTAAATATAAATGCTTGAAGTTTATCATTCTTTATAGCTGAGTAATACTCCATTGTATAAAAATACCACATCTTTTTCATCCATTCCTCAGGTGATGGGCATTTTGGTTGTTTCCAAGATTTGGCTGTCACAAATTGTGCTGCTCTAAACATAGGTGCACATATATCATTATGGTATGATGTTTTCACTTCCTCTGGGAAAATTTCCAGTTGGGGGATAGCTAGTTTAAATGGGATTTCCAGTCCTAGCTGCTTATGGACTCTCCACACTGATTTCCATAATGGTTGCACCAAGCTACATTCCCAACAGCAGTGGAGAAGGGTTCCCTTTTCCCCAAAGCTTCCCCAACATTTGTTATGGGTTGATTTCTTTATGATAGCCAGAGAATTGGTATTGTTTTTAAAATGTTTATTAGAACCCACTTGTGGAACCCTTTGATCCTGGACCTTTATTTGTTAGAAACCTTGATTATTGATTCAATCTCTATATAGCTTAGTTGAACTTTTCCATTGAAGTCAGCTTAGGGTATTTGTATATAGGTATTTGCTCATTTTATATAGTTAATTTGTTATCATACAGTAGCTATTGTATTTTCTTGGGAGAATATTTTTATATCTGTTAATCTACAATAATTGTAGATACTTAAATTGGTGTGTTCAAGATGATATAGCTGATTTTAGGTATTTGAGTCTTAATTTGGCCACCAATTTTGTTGATCTTTTCAAGAAATAACTTTTAGGTTTTTGTTTTGTTTTGTTTTGTTTTTTGAGGCAAGGTCCTGCTGTATATTTTAGGCTGGCCTTGAAGTCCCAGTGGTCCTCCTGCTGCAACCTCTGAGTGATAGGATTATATATGTGTGCCACCACAATGTTTGTTTTTGTTGATACTTCATATTGCTTTTTCTATTTTCTGTTTCATTTATCTCCATTCCTTTTTTTCTTTGAACTGGGATCAAATTCAGAACCTTATACTTGCCAGGCAGGTGCTTATCCTGTTGAGCCATCTCACCAGCTTCTGCTCGTTATTATTTCCTTTATGCTAGCTTTAAGTTTAGTATTTTTCTCCCATGAACTTAGGTTTTTCAGATCTTTTTAATGTGTACATTTGCAACTATAAATTTTTATTAGCACTGATTTTAGTGTATCCCATAAATTTTGGTTTGTTTTGATTTTGTTTTCATTCATCTCAATTTTTGAATTATAGTTGCGATTTCATGTTTGACTTGTTTTAGAGTGTTTTAATTTCCATCAATTTTTAAAGAATTTTCAATTGTATTGTTATTGATTACTGGTGCTATTTTGTTTTCATGGAAGAAGATATTTAAATGGTTTTAGTCTCTTAAACTAATGAGACTTGTTTTGTGTCCAAAACAACCTGGAATATTACACTCTTTTTATATGGAGTTTTGCATGCATGTCTGTTAGGTCTACTTTAGTTGCTTTATGGTGTTCATGTCTCACAAACCCATATTTTCTGTGTACATATTTTTTGCCCAGTATTGAATTAAGGATGTTGAAGTATTGTAGAGTTACTGTTTCTCTACTTGATTTTGTCAGATTGTGTATATATTCTCATATATTTTGGGAATCTGTATTAGGTGCATGTATATTTATGATTGTCTATGTTCTTGATGAATTAGCCATTTAGTAACTATATAATGCAATTCTTTGCTTTCTGTAACAAGTTTTGGGGCCAGGGAGATAGGTCAGTATCTCCTGAATAAGTGCCTGCCTGGCAAGCGTAGGGTCCTGAGTTCAATCCCTGGTGCCGCAAAAAAAAAAAAAAAAAAAAAATTGGCTTAGTTAACTTTGTGTGAGATTTTAGTATAGCCACTCTAACCTTCTTCTTAACTGGTGTTGTAACAAAATATCCTTTTCCAGCCTTTTATTTTCAAGTTAGTGGTTTGTTTACGATGTAACATACATCTTTTATAGATACTATACAATTTCATCATTTTCCAACATTGTTTCTCAATTTCCACCTTTTCATTGGTGATTTTATTTTTTTATTGGTTAATTCATTTGTATTTAAGGTGAATACTGTGGCATGCATCCTGTTCCATCCCCAGGGCATGCTGAGACAGTGATTGAGACTGGGTGTGGTTTACAAGGAACTATATAATCTCAGTGCTTGGGAAGCTGAAAACAGCAGAGACCAATCTATGTAGTGAGATCCTGTAGACCCTGTACTAAATACATAAAAAAAGAAACTTTGTTTCTGGGAAGCCCCACCTTTCCCACGTGTATTTTTTTGGTCATAAATTATATTTTCATGTATTGTATTCCCATTATGCTGATACCACACTGAATTAATATTGTTTTATAGGGTTTTTTTGGTATGGGGAATTAAACTCTAAGCCTTTGCACTGAGCTACATCTTTAGCCCTTGTTTTACTTTTTGAGACAGAGTCTTGCTAAGTTGTGCCCAGAGTGGGCTTAAACTTGGGATCCTTCTACATTAGCCCTTTATTTTTTTTAATTCCTTTATTTATTACAGTGTCTCGCTACATATCACGGATTCTTTGTTTGCGGGGATGGGGGGTGAGCTCAGCCGGCCCTGCGGGAAGGGGCTGTCATGGCTTGTGGTGCTGGGGCTCGAACCACGGTCCCTGAGAGGTGCTCTAGACCGCTGAGCTATCTTGCCAGCCCACATTAGCCCTTTAGAGTGCTTTAATTAGAGATGTGAACCACCATGCCTAACTCAACTCTTATATTCTTTTTTTATGTATTTGGTACAGGGTGTTTAGTGTTTTACTATATAGATAGGACTCCTAGTGATCCTGTTTTCAGCCTCCCAAGCACTGGGATTACAGGAGCATGCCACCATGCCCAGTCTTTTCTTTTCATTAACTTTATTGAAAATCAGTAATATAGCATATTAAAAATTGTAGACAAATATAGATATGTGAAAGATACAAGATGTGAATTTTAGAGAAATATTTCTGAAATGAATGCATAGCATGAGATTAATAAGATTGCACATTATAAATAATTTACAAACTTAAATGAATATAACAATAAAAAATGTCCAAAATAAAAATGAAGAATTTACAGATCACTCATATAATAGTTCATTCTGTGCCAAAATCAAGAAACTTTATTAAAGGCTGAGGCAGGAGGATTGTTGTGAGTTCAAGATCAGCCTGAGCTACAAAGTGAGTTTAAGGCCAGCCTGAACTGCATAGTGAGACCCTGTCTCAAAAAGACTAAAAAAAAGAAAAAGAAAAAAAAAGAAACTTTATTAATATAACTAGAATTCTCAAAGTAGAAAAGACACTGATTAAAAAAAATAGAGAAGAATAGAAAGATGATGGAATCCTTGAATAAGCAATATAGGAAAGAAATAGAATGCATGAAACAAATTCAAAGAGATATATAGCAAATTAAAACCTCAATCACAAGCTGGCAGAACCATTTGAGCAAAAGTGAAAATATACTTTCAGATCTTAAAGACATCATTGCAGCTAGTGAAAAAGTAAGAAAAGACCTCTTAAAACAACTAGGAGGGCCGGGGAGATGGCTCAGAGGAATAAGCGCTGACAAATGCAAGGGCCTGAGTTCAATCCCTGGTTCCAACAACAACAAAAAAAATAAACTAGGATGCGGGAAAACGTAATTCAACACCTGCAAGATGATGCAAAGATGAATAACGTGAGACTAATAAGCATCAATTAGAAGGAAAGAGTCAATACAAATGATATAAAAAGAATATGGATGGAAGTAATAGCAGAGAATTTCCCAAATATGGGGAAACAATCTGACATTCAGTTAGCTGAAGCATATAGAACTCCAAATAATATCAACCCAATTAAAAACAGACTCAGACATAATAATCAAGGTCCCAGAAATTTAACACAGAAACAGTATATTAAAAGCCACTAAAGAAAAGAAACATCACATGTAAAGGAAAACCCATCAGAATAATGGTAGATTTCTCTTCATAGACCATCAAGTCAAGAGGAACATGGAACAAAATACTACAAGTCTTGCAAGAAAACAAATTCCAACCCAGACTGATATACCCTGCAAAACTCTCTTTACACCCAGTCTGAATCACTGTCTCAGTGCGCCCTAGGGGCAAGGCCAGCACAGCACATGGGGATCAAACTTCTGCCACTGTGCTCTGCCTAAGCAGGCACTTTAGTCCACTGAGCTGTCTGCCTGGCCCTCACCCTTGTATTTTTAAAATACCTATTTAAATATATTTTCTTTCAATGTATAGATTTCATTACTACCACCATCTCTCCTTGAATAGAATACTTTTGTAAATTACTTTGTACATATATATCTCTAAAGCCTCACAACTTTGCAAGGCAGTTGCAGTCTTTTATGGATGAAGATTCTGATACTTAGAAAGTTCTCCTAGGTCACTAGTGACTCAGTAAAGGATTTAGAGTACTTGTTTGACCCTGAGACAATGTTTTTTTACTATACCACCCTTCTTTCTGTGAGGTTGAAAACTTTTCAGATCCAGCAAAGTAACAGTAATGCCTATATGTAGGACCTTCCTCAAAATCTGTGCTATGTAAAAAAAAATCTGTGCTGCCTGATACATTTCTTTCAAGGAGCAATCAAGGACTACTCTTGTTAAAGTGTTTTTTAATTGAATTTTTATCTTTTGGTATTTTGAGACAAGGTCTTGCTAGACATTGTAGGCTGACCTTGAATTCACTATGTGGTCTAGCCCAAATCAAACTTGTGTCAATCCTGCCTTAGCCTCCCAGGTGCCAGAAATATATGTGTGTGCCACCTTGCTCATTTAAGAATTTTTTTAAGAAGTCAGTAGTTTCACAGGCCCCTTTATCAGTGAGGAAGGGTTGAATATGGACTCATTTTTTCCACAAAGAGGCCCTTTGGCTTGCCAGGCATGGTGGTGTATGTCTGTAATCCCAGTATTTGGGAGACTGAGGCAGGAGGATCACTGTGAGTTTGAAGCCAGTTCTTTTTTTTGGCAGAACTGAGGATTGAACTCAGGCCCTTGCACTTGCCAGGGAAGTGCTTGTTCTACTGAGCTATCTCCCTGGCCCCTGAAGCCAGTTTGTCATACAAAATGAGTTCAACACCAGCCTGCCTAAACTGCATAGTGAAGCCCTGACTCAGAAAAACAAAAATAAAAGTATATGGCTGAATTCCTCTGAAGAAATAGATTCTAGGGAAATTTGAAGCTGATTATTAGGAGGAATGAATTAGTATCTTTATGGGGAAGTTTTCACTACTTCAATTCTCTTCTAATTTAGTAGTACCATCAAAGTTTAATTTCATTAATAATGTGTACATGTTCCTATGAAGTCCTATGTGTTTTGGTTGTGAGGAGAGTATGATAATTTATGTTTGTTTGTATTTCTGTTTGATAAGATTCTTGTATATGTGTGTTTTGTCATCTATATGATGCAATTTCAGTAATTTTATTCCCAGTTCAGCTTAAGTAGTCTTTTGTTGCCTGTTAATATATATATTGGATGTTCACTATTTATTTTTCTATTCATTCAGCAGACACTGAGGACCTACACTAGGTTGTAGTAGACTCCCTTAATATGAAATCAAATAAAATATATCTGCCCTCATGATAAGTTAGGTGAAACAAGTTTTAATAATCAGTTCAGAAATACTGTATTACAGCTCCATTACAGGCATGTAGAGGACGCTATGGTGAGCTGAAGAAGGCATCTGAATTAGAGTAGGACAGTAATGGAAGGCTTTTTATAGAAAGTGGATTTAGAGCTGAATTCTGAAAGGTGAGTAAAATAAGTCATGAAATTACTCACCAAATGAGTGAATAAATCAGAATTAGGTAAATGTGGGACATGGACTTTTTGCAGCAAGGGTGCAAAGACAGAATAGGCATAAAATGAGACAGATTTAGGCACTGTTCTAGTTGAGTATCGATTGTGTTAAGGGTAGGAGAGTGAGAAGAACTGAAGTATGTGTTATTCTGTCTTTACTCTTTTGTATGAGATCTAAGTTTACCCTGCTTTTGCCTCTCCCTGCAGTCTACCCTTCACTGGAGTCAGATGATGATGATCCTGCTTTGAAATCTCGACCTAAGAAGAAGAAGAATTCAGATGATGCTCCATGGAGTCCTAAAGGTTACCCAGTATTCTGAACCTTTTACTCTATAGGGGTGGTTGGAGGAAAAGATATACCAGAGGTTGGAAAGATACTTAATAGAAGAACATATTCAGTTACTCAATTGTTATGTCCAAGTATAATTTGAGGTGGTAGAGCAAAAATGATAAATATGGCATAGTTATTTTATGTAATTAGTCCAGCAAAACCAAAGGTTTTAATATTATATGGCTTAGCACAAAAGGAGGAAGACCCTGAATAAACTTAACCAAGTAGTCTTGTGCTTCTTGGAGCATATTGATGCCATCATCCTAGCCTTTTGATAATTTTGGTAGCAGGGAGGGAAGTCTGCTGACTGTTGAGTTCCCTATAAGGCTGAAGACTTATTTTATGGATAAGCTGTCTTTGAGGAAGAAAGGAAGAATAATCCTTGAGTTGAATGTGGAATTTATTTATTTTTTTCTTTTACTGAATGTGGAATTTAGAGAGTGATAAAATAATTTTCTGAATCTCATTGACTCAGTGATTTTTTTTTGGTGGAACTGGGGAATAACTCAGACCCTTGCACTTGCCAGGGAACACTTATTCTACTGAGCCATCTCCCTGGCCCCCGATTTTTGTTATATATGTATGTATGTATTTCTGTATGTATGTATGTGTATATGTATTTGGTACAGGGTCTCACTACTTAGCTCAGACTCATAGTGATCCTCCTGTTTTCAACCTCCCCAGCGATGGGATTACAGGCATGTGCCACCATGCCTGAACTCAGTTGATGACTGAGCACACTCCAGGGGCAGGGCTTTCATGTGGTATGTGGGATAGGGGATCGAACCCTGGTCCCTGCACTTGCTAAAGAAGGCTCTTTGGTCCACTAAGCTATCTTGCTGGCCCATGAGCAATTTCACCGGCCCTCGATGATTTTTATATTAGAGGTTAGTGTATCAATTAGGTTGTGCTGCTTAAAGAACTACCTAAAACTTAGTGGCTTCAAACAAAAATAGTTGATCATTTGCTGTTCATCCATTTTGAGTGAACTTGACTGGGACTGAGTACAGTAATCCCCTCGCTATTGTGTAGTTCAACTTTTGCAGACTTACTTCTTTGTGGGTTTTCAAAAAATATTAATCTAGATTATGCATATCTACATTGTGGAATTTTGTAGTACATACAATATATGTATGTTGTTAAAATTACATAGGTTTGTTAGTTTAGAAAATGGTTAAGAACATGAAGTGGTTTTAAAAGTTTATAAGGTGTGGGAAGGGTTTATAAAGCCTTTTTCTATGTATTAAATATAGTGTCACTACTCTGATTTTCACTTATGATGAGGGTGTCTGGAACATAACCTCTGTGATAAGTGAGAGACCATTGTAGTATAAAAAGTGTCTGGGGCCTACCTTGTGTAGGTAGGGCCTTTCTCTTTGTAGTCATTCATATACCAGGAAGTCTGCTCAAACAGAGTGGCAGAAGGCTTTGCAAGAACAAGACAGGATAAACACTTGAAGCCCCTGCTGGAGTCATGTTTGCTAGTGTTCTGTTGGCCTAAGCGAGTTACATGGTGAGCCTTGATTCCTGAGTTAAGAAAATAGATTATATTCCTTTAGTCATTATAAAATGTCTACTTTCTTCAAAAGTCTACTGTAGAGGATGTGTGATTCCCAGGCAATAAAGGGTTTACTGTTCCCACCCAACTTTATTGAATTTTCCTGGTGTTTGGTTGGGGTTGGGACTGCAGCATAGTGCTGGAAAATAAGTGCTCTTTTAGTCAATCAGCACTTTTGAAAAAATCAGACCTATTTTCTCCTATGGCTTTTAGCTTTACTTTTGCCTGTCAAGGTAAAATCTTCTGATTTGTATAATAGAAAATATGGAAAATACTGAAGATAAAGGAAATTATGAAGGTGACACTATTCATGGTGTTGCTACCCAGACATAACCACTGTTCACATTTTGACATAGTACCTTCTAGTCTTTTTTCTTCACATTTTGTTTTTATTTTTATGGTTCAAATAGTTATTGTGCATGCTGTTTTATAACCTGCTGTAAGTTTTTTTAACCTGTTTTCACAGAACCTTTTAATCAAAGATAGTGCGTGTAGCAAATAAAATAATATGAATAAGTTTAGGATGAAGAGTAGGTGTTCTGCCCCTGCTTTCTCCACCTTTCTTTATTTGTATTTTTAGTAAGGGTACAGGTTCTACAGGGTCTCACTACATAGATTGGGTTCATAGTGATCTGCCTGTTTACAGCCTCCCAAGAGCTAGGATTATAGGGGCGCACCACCATGCCCAGTCTCAATCACCATCTCTGCATGACCTGGGGGCAGGACTGGCACTGCACACTGGGGATTGAACTCCGGTTCTTGTGTGTGCCTAAGCAGGCACTTTAAGCTGCTGAGCTATTTGGCCAGCCCACTTTTCTTTCCTGAAAAACAATCTCATAGTTTTCATTTTCCTTGGAAATATCTCTAAAACTTATGTCATCAAGTGCATATCACCATATTTTGACTTAAAAACTTAACTTTCTATTTCTTCTTTCTTTAACTTCTGGTGTGCCCGTACTCTTTTTATACCATACTAGCCTTCTACATACCATTCATTTTCATTTATACCATCAATATTTTTACATTGTCTTTTAGTAATACTCTGTACTTATTAGAGGTGGACTTTGCAAATTTAAAACCAATAAATACGTCTAGGCTTTTAAATTAATATAATCAAGTTCCTATGGTATTATTGATAAATATGTATTTTTTCTGCACTTGTTTTTTGAAGAATATGAAATAGTCACAAAAAACAGCATTAGAAATGATACAAAATTTCACTAAACAAAGTAATACGAGTTCAGCAATTGTTGCTGTGTTGAATGATGTTACCTTCAAATTAGTTATTGAGATTACCAGATATAAGTGCAAAATTGGTTTAAAAAAACAAAATAATGGGGCCAGGGTGATGGCTCAGTGGAATAAGTGCTTCCCTGGCAAGCACAAGGGCCTGAGTTCAATCTCTGGTTCTGCAAAAAGAAAAAAAAGTTATAAGAATTGAAAAGAAAAAACTAATAAGAATAAAAAAATTAAGCATTAACTGTTCCTTTCAAAGATATATAATTTTCCCTTCTCTTTTCCTCATCCTAGTTTTTTCTTCTCATTGAACAAACTTTTTCCCTTTCACAGTATCTTTTGTACCTTTCAGATTTTATCTTTCAGGTTCTTACACTACCAAGAGACAATGCAGTGTTTACACGTGTGGGTTTGATTTATTTTACTTACCAATACAGTCTCTAGTTGCATCCATTTATCTACAAAAGCCTCAAATTTATCTTTTTTATAACTAAATAATAGATCTGCACAAAAACCTCAAAGGGCCAAAGTATATGGAGATAAACAGTGAAACATTTTCCTACTCCTGTTATACATAGCCTTCCTGTTTCCTACTTGCAACTGAATGCAGTTATCAGTTTATCATTTTAGAGATATTTTATGCTAGTAGAAGCAAATGCATGTACATGATTGCTTTTCCCATTATTTTATTCAGTTCAAAATTAGTATTTTGTATACTGTTGGGTGTTTTGCTTTTCTCACTTAATAATCCATCTTAGAGATTGTTTACATTCCTGTAAGCAAAGCATGAGAGTGTCTATTTCCATACATTTTGCCCACAATTTGTTAAAAAGAATGTTTTAAATCTCAATGTATTTTGGCAAATTCTTTACAGAAAGTTTGTACTGGTTTACATGCCTAGAAGCCATTTGTAAGAATACTTGTGTATAAAATCCTTGTGGGCAGTGATCATCAAAATTAGAAGCAGGGATGTGCTATGAAGAAGAGGAACCTCTTGAGCATCCTCAGTAGGTACTCAGTCCTGTGAGTCACAAGGTGGCTACTGCATATCTAGCATTGACATCTGTGCTGTAATTAGGAAGGAGAAGAGCAAAAGGAATAGGGTGGTGAATATTCACTTTCCCCAAGAAATTTTAAATTGCACTTTTTAAAACATCTCTTTGGCTAAATGGTGTCATCTGGCCAAGAATGACACAACTATAGTTTATATGTAGGTATCAGGTATGATCAAAATATAGTGAGTGCTTAAATTAATTAATTAATTAATTTTTTTTTGGCAGAACCGGGGATTGAACTTAGGCCCTTGCACTTGCCAGGGAAGTACTTATTCCACTGAGCCATCTCCCCGGCTCCCCAAGTGCTTAAATTAAAAAGCATTTGTTATAGTAAAAGTTAATTGTTATGAAGCTCTCTCACAGCTGGGTGTGTGACACATGTGTGTAATCCCAGCACTTGGGAGTTTGAAATAGGAGGATCACTAGTCTGGGCTACATAGTGAGTTGAAGGCCAGCCTGAAATATAGCAAGACACTGTCTTAACTCTCCCCAAACCCCCAAAACAACTTTCTGCAAAATCATTCTGTTTTCCTTTAAATATGCTTAGCCTGTCATTGTCAACTCTCTGAAGTAGTTTGAGAGGTCTTCTTTTGTAGATGTCTGTAGGAGATATGATCAAAGCTTTGAATGCACCTGCTTAGTGCCATTCAATACAAGGGTGGGTTTATAAAACATTTCTGTGTATCCTTATCCATTGTGTTCACCTGATCTGGCAACTTCTGGTTATTCTCCAAAATAAAAATGACCCTTGAAGATAAATGGTCATTTTGAATCAATTCAGGGCTTTGAGGGAGCCAACACAGTGCAAATAAAGTTTCTTACAAGACAAAACTGTCAGAATTGCTTCAACAAATGGCAAAAATGATTGGATAAGTATGTTTAGAATGAGAAGTAGTGTTTTTAGGAGGAAGAATTGTCAGTATGTCTCTTACTAGCATAATTCTTTTTTGTTTTTGTTTTTGTCTTTTTTGAGATAGGGTTCACTATGCAGTTCAGACTGGCCTTGCACTCACTTTGTAGCCCAGGCTGGCCTTGAACTTGCAGAGATCCTCCTGCCTCATTATCCTGAATGTTGTGAATACAGGTGTGCACTACCTTATCTGACCCTTACCGTCATGATTTTTTAATTTAAAAATTTACTATATTTTTCAATCATATTTTATATATTGCTTTTTTGAAAAATCTGCAGAATAAGGATTTTTGTTAGTAAGCACAATAGGGAAATTTTCTTTTTTTATAAATTTTCTTTTGTCCTGTCTTATTTATCCTTGTGAATCTTTAAACTTTTTAAATTGCCCTTCTGACATAGTAAGGGAATAGTTGTGAATATTCATTCTTTAGATATATATCACCTGCTCTGTTTACAATGGAGTATATTCCAGTACACCTATGTTAATTTCAAAGTGTTGGAGGTGAAATGTGTTTGATACTCCTAACCATCATACCAAACACGAGCTTAGCAACATAGTACGTTAAAGTATCTATTGCTTTTTTGCCCTTGTCATCATGTAGCTTATTAGTAGTAGTTACTGTTGCTGCTACCCATCATTGAGAGAATATTGAGCCATATTATGACTATCTGGAAAAAGGATCAAAAATCAAAATTTAAACTATAGTTTCTACTGAATGAATACAGTATTACTTTTGAACCACTGTAAAATCATAAGTCATTTTTACATCACCACTTGTATATTTGCATACATGCACGTATTTTATTATGTATATAATTTGCTTATTATAATTCTTATTCTATGTGGAAAATATGAATGTTTCTGTTAAATGTTGTCTTTGTTACTTTTCTTATTGCCAGAATAAAATACCTGACATCCACAAGTTAAAGGAGGGAAGGTTTATTTTAGCTAACAGTTTGTAAAGATTTCAGTCCATAGTTTGCTTCAAGGCAGGGCAACACAGCAGAGGGTCATAGCAGAAAAGAAACAGTCCATGGCATGCTAGGCAAAGAACAGCAGCAGTGAACTTCCTTTTCTCTCTTTGTTTTTTCCAGGCTACAAGCCTATTCATTGGTGCCAGTACACACCTGACCACTACCACACACACCCATAATCCAGCCACCGCTGAAGAGCTCTACCTCTGCATGTATGAGGCTTTTAGGGGACATCTAGTGCAAGCCATTGTAGATACTGATATTTTTCATTGACTTGTTATTCAGAGAACAAATAATTAACATCCCTGTAGTTTTTTGCATTTACAAAAAAAGATCTAGTGTTTTAATCTGTAGAATTATTTAGCATATGGTATTGAGCAGAGGGTCTAAATTGGTTTTCTCTCTAGATAGGTAACTTTTGGTACCAGAATCATATTCTGCTAAAATGTTTCTTTACCACATCTACAGACACATGCATATTATTGAGAATGCTGTTAGAACTATCAAAAAAGGTACTAAGTTGGTTGATAATTTATATAATCAATCTTATGACTATTTTTGTTATTTATCTCACATAGTGCTGGTTTATGACCAAGAAAAATATAATACGTTCCCTAACCTTTAAAAATAATTTAATTTACTAAAAATAAAAAGATACATTAAGAATATGAAGAACATCTAGCTTAAACCAATATAATGAAACTATACTGTAGATCAGAGCTGGTTTAATTGGGATCCAATGGGCATATTTAGATTCTTGAATCTTCTGCAATGATGTAAATGGATGCATATATGTATGTATATTTCTCTAGCTAATAACTTTTGTCACATTTTCAAAATGAGTCAAAAAAGATTAAGGCATCCTTCTAAAGAAATTCCCACTAGAATCAGGAATAAGATAAACATGTTCATGAGCACTTCTATTGCTTAAAATTATTCTAGGTGTTTTATGCAGTGTAAATAGGAATGAAGCCAAAGTAAGAATGGTAACTATTAGAGATTGAGGGACCAAATCATTACAAGTCCTCCTGGTTGAAATCTTTTTTTTTTTGTCTTTTTGAGACAGGGTCTCACTATGCAGTTCAGGCTGGCCTTAAGCTCACTTTGTAGCTCAGGCTGGTCTCGAACTCACAGAAATCCTCCTGCCTCAGCCTCCTGAGTGCTAGGATTACAGGCATGCACCACCACACCCGGCTCCCGGTTGAAATCTTATTAATTTTTGTTCATCATTTTATCTGTAGCACTTTGCATAGTACTTAGCGTATTTGATGAAAGGAACTTGATTGTCAAATATATAGGAAAAATAGAGGTACAGTGTGATTCTGTATTAGAAAATGCTAGAGAATTAATTGTAAGCTGTTAGAAGTATCAAAAAAGGTAGTAAGTTGGTTGATCACTTGATACTGACATATATAATTACAATATATTGAGACAAAAGATCCTACTGATAGTAGCAACAGTTATGTAAAACACTCAAGAATGATATTAAGAAGATAAGGGCAAAACTTACATAAAGAGTATTTTGAGACTTTACCAAGGAGCAAAAGAATAGAAGTATACCATGTACCTTACTACAAAATCCTGCTGTTAAAGAGTCATTTCAAATGTATACCTTTACCACTATTGTAAATAAAATCTAAGTGTAATTTTGTGGGGAATTCACTCTAAAACTAATTTTCAAAGGAAACAAATATGAATAAAGAATTTTGAGATAGAAATAGTAATTAAAAAGATATTTAAATATACCATAGTGCTACAGTAATCTAATTAATGTGGTTACAAGCAAAAGACTATTCAGTACTTTTCTGTTTAAAATAAATTTTTGTTAGCCGGGCGTGGTGGCGCATGCCTGTAATCCCAGCACTCGGGAGGCTGAGACAGGAGGATTGTTGCGAGTTCGAGACCAGCCTGAGCTACAAAGTGAGCTCCAGGCCAGCCTGAACTGCATAGTGAGACCCTGTCTCAAAAAGACAAAAAAAAAATAAAAATAAAAAAAAATAAATTTTTGTTATGGAAGTTTTCCAACATATGGAGAATCAGAGTAATCTAGTGTCATGAACTTTAAAATCTCCTATCATTTTTGCTCTATTTGCTTTACTCCTTTTTTTTTGTTTTAAGTAAAATCAATACATCATGATATCTCTAGTTCCTTGCTGATCTTCTAATTCTCCATTATTAAAAACGAGCATTGGAGCTGGCAAGATAGCTCAGTGGACTAAAGTGCCTGCTAAGGCAAGCTTAGGCAAGCTCAGGGACCAGGCTTCCATTCTGAGCACCACAGGCCACCGAGCCCTCCCCTAAGCTGGCTGAGCTGGCCAGAGTCCTGGCATAGTGGTATACACCTGTAATCCCAGCACTGGGGAGGCTGAAAGCTATGAGTCTGAGATGCATAGTGAGACCCTGCAACAACCAAATACATTTTTTAAAAAGTTAATATTGAGTTCTACAAATATTTGTGCCAGAGAGATAGCTCAGAGGCATAAGCATCTACCTGGCAAGCACAAGAACCCAAGTTCGATCCCTGGCCCCACATGCCCTATAGTCTCTACCCTGCATGCGGGCTCCCACCGTGCTGCCCTGGAGCTGGGCGTGGTGGCACATTCCTGTAATCCCAACACTCAGGAGGTTGAGCCAGGAGGATCTCTGTGAGTTGGAGACCAGCCTGGAGGCTATAAAAGTGAGTACAAGTTTACAGCCTAAACTACAAAGTAAAACCCTGTCTTAAGAAAAAGAATTCTATGATTACTGATAAATTACATAAATTACTTAGTGTTTTTCTTTCCAGGACTAAGGATGAGATCCAGAACCTGCTATATTATAGACAGTGTTTTCAGTTTTTATATGTTCTAGATAGAAGTCATTTGTCCAAGGAGAAATTGGCAATTTTTTTCCCCACTTCGTGGGTTACTTTTTCACTCTTTTGGTGACTTCTTTCTTTCTTTTTCTTCTTTTTTTTTTTTTTTTTCAGAACCAGGGATTGAACTCAGGCCCTTGTGTTTGCCAGGCAAGCGCTTATTCTACTGAGCCATCTCCCCGGCCCATGGTGATTTCTTTTGATGTGCAAAAGCTTTTTAATAAAATGAGATCCCAGTTGTTGAGTCTTTGAAGTATTTCTCATGTAGTTTGGATTTTTTTCATGAGCTCACTGCCTACACCTGTGTCTTCAGGAATTCTATTTTCTGTTCCAGTACATTTATTGTTTCTATTTTAATATTTATATCTTTGATTCATTTTAAATTTAGGGTATGGTGATAGACATGGCTCTAATTTTAACCTTCAGCATGTAGAGAGCCAGGTTTTATAGCACTGTTTGTTGAAGGGGCTATCTTCCAGTGAATATCATGTTTAAGCCTTTGTTAAAGACAAGGTGGCTCAGTATGTTTGTAGCTGTGTTTACATCTTCTAATCTGTTCCATTAATCCTAAGGTCTAGTACTTTGCCAGTTTCATGCTGATTTCATCATAGTAGCTTTGTGTAGTATAACTTAAAGTTAGGAATTGTGATGTCCCCTTATTTGCCTTGTTACCTTTGTTTTGCTATTCTAGGTCTCTTTTGATTCCAAATGAATTCGAGGAATGGAAAACCAGACATTTTAAATACTGTGTCAACTCTGGAAGTCACATTGTCCTTACTTTGCTCCCTAGGTTGTGTTTTTGTTTTTGTTTTTGTTGCATGTTGCCATTATTACTTGTTCAGTAACTTTTCTGAACTAATTCTGTAAAGTCTCTGCTCTTTTTTTTGAAGTTAGTTTTTGTTCTTAATACTAGCAAGTAGCTTGTGAAATAATACAGTACTTATTTATTTGGTACAGGGTCCCACTACACAGCTCAGACTCATAGTGATCCTCCAATCTTAGCCTCTCCAGCACTGGGATTACAGGTGTGCACCAACATGCCTGATTTTGGTGGCTGGCACAGTGTACCTGGGGTTCTGGGGCCAGTGAAGAATGTGGTACTGGGTCCTTGCTCTTACCAGGCATGTGATTAGGACTGCCAAGCTATCTCCCTGGCCCAAGTAGCCATTTTTTAATTTAATGTTGTTAAGGCACTATGCAAGAGCTAGTTAATTGTACATGGTATTCTTCAGGATCTCATAGTGTGATTAATAGACAAAACACATATCAATATTAATGAGGCAATATGGTATTTGTTCTGTTTATCAAGTGATTTATATAACTCATAAGTTCAGAGGAAGGAAAGGTTAGTGGAACCAGAGCAGTCATATGGGTTTTGCAAGGGAGATTGATTTCAACATATCTCTAAAAGGATGGGCAAGTTTTGAATAGGCAGACAAAAGGGAAGAATATAGTCTAGACCAGGGTGGCAAACCTGTGGCATACATGCCTCAGTGGACTGATATTGCAAACTCTAAAGAGTTTGCCATTGCTGTGATGGTATGGAAGATGAGGATGAATGCACATGGAGGGAGGAACAGCTATATATGTACTGTGGAGTTGTAATAATGAAGCCATCTGTCTAGAGAAGCTAAGAATATGAGTGACCTAGCCTATTTTCTGCTGTTATAATACCACAAACTGGGTAAATTCTAAACAACAGATGTTTCTTGGTCATGGTTATAGAAGCTGGGAGGTCCTAGCATGCCATCAGCATTTGGGGCAGGCTTTCTGTAACATCATCCAGTTGCAGAAGATACTACATGATAGAGACCAAGAATGAGTATGTGGACAAGCTAAAATCTCTCATGTATAACCCACTCCCACAGAAATAGCTTTAATCCATGAAGTAAAGCAGTGCATTACCTCCTAATAACATTGTATGAGAAAATTTCACATGAGTTTTGGCGTGTTAAACCATTCACAGTAGATATAGAAAATGTGCCTACTAAGTTAGGTAGGCCAGAATCAAAGAATATGGAAAACCTTAAATGTGAGCTATGGCATGTTTATTTTTATGTTTTAATCAGGTGTGCTTTGGGTATTTGTAGATTACCTTCTTACCATATGGCAAGCAAAATCTGGCTTTGTGAAAAACTAAAAGTATAAAGACCAATGAGAAACACCTTTGGGGAAGTTGTAGGTCAAGAGTATATTTAGCTTGCAGATAAATGTCTTAAAAAGTGACAATTTGTCCTGTTTCCCTTGCAGCCCGTGTGACTCCAACTCTACCCAAGCAGGACCGTCCTGTGCGTGAGGGGACCCGGGTGGCCTCTATTGAAACAGGCTTGGCTGCGGCAGCGGCAAAGCTGGCTCAGCAGGTAAAATGTTCAACACCCAAGCAACAGTGCTAATACTGATCTGTTTGACAAAAAGCCTTTCAGGTTAATTGGATGCCACTATTCTAGCAGTGAGGTGTGGATAATCTTTGGTCTTTATCCTTGGCAATATCTCATCTACTCCTACATTCTTTACTCTATGTCAAACTGCTAGCATAGATTACATAGTTAACATGATTCAGTATGAAAGAAACTAATGGAGTCAGATAGAAGCCCTCACTGACATCACCTGTCTTTCTGGGCATTTAAAAATCCCTTAGATGAAAAGGATCAGATCAGTCCATTGCTATCAGATGAAATCCCAGGCAGGTTACTCAGCTGAGTGCGTGTAAGTTTTCAGCCACTAACTAGTACTAGACATTGATGTATTTTTCTAACAAAAGATGTTTTTCTTGTTCTCTTTATAAAATACAATCTTGAAATACAGCCCCTACTTTTTAAGAAAACATCACCCAGTTTTTTGTCCTAAAGGGTCCTCTTCACTAGATTTAGTTTTACTTCTTAGCATTACAGTTTACAGAGTTATTTGACATATGTAATGTACTTAGAAACCCTAAGAGCATTTGGAGGTAAATTTTCTGGTTCTTTCCATATCGATATCCTCTTAGGTCTTCATAGCATAGGTATAGAAGAGTGGTATAGAAGAGTGGTTGTGAGCCTACGTAGAATTCATGTTATAGCTGGCTGTTATCATTGAAAGCTCTTAAAGTTTCTCCATCACTGGTGCAAGGTGTTATTGAGCACATCTGCTTTATGTTAGGTATGCCCATGTATAGTGTTTAATGTAATATGTCCAAAAACCTTGTTCAATATGTGATGTTTTCATCATTTTAATGAGACTCACTTTAAGTGACTAGACCAGGATAAGACAGCCAGTAAATGAAGGAGACAAGATTCAAACTTATATCCTCTTAACTTCAAATTTCATATTACTTGATATTTAGTTAAAGTGAAATAGTGAAATATTTTATATATTTTTAGTAATTAAATCTTATTTAAATTAAATTTAATAGAATAATGTATTTCATATGTTACATGGAGCTGCAGAGTTTCTTATAAATGTGTTAGAAGCTGTTATTGGGCACCATCAAAGAGCAGGAAGCCCAGGTGGCCCTTCTTGGATCAGAAGTCTCTCTCTTATGTATATCCCAGTGCCATGAAAGACATAATTTCAAGAAAAAGATTTTATTTCTTTAAATAAACAGATAATCTAATTAAAGGTGTGAAAACTACTCTTAGTGCCTTCTAAGGAGTAACTTCTATTTGGATTGATTAGGGATGACCTCAAGGAAGGCTTTGAAATTGGGGAGGGTTTTTGCATGTTAAGCTTTTGTTAGGGGACTGAGAAGCCTTTTAGGAAAAGGAAAGTCTTTGATTCAGCACTTGAGGCCTTCTTTTTTATATTTAGGACAGGGTGTAAGGGTCTTACTGGGTAGATCAGACTCATAGTGATTCTCCTGTTCACAACCTCCCAAGTACTAGGATTACAGGCACAGGCCACATGCCCAGTCTCCATCTCAGTGTGCCCTGGGGGGTAGGGCTGGCATGACAGGCTAGGTGATTGAACTCCCAGCTCCTGTGTCTGCCTAAGCAGGTGCTTTAATTCACTGAGCTATATGGCCAGCCCTCAAGGCCTTCTTGATTTGGTGTCTTAAGTCACTCTTTGCTGACCTCTTGCCTGTCCTTCATGCACACCTTCTACACCAGCAACACAATACTGCAGTACTGCTAGATCATTCTGTGGGTCAGATTATTTCATTCCTGTGTCTTTGTGCAAGCTTTTCTACCCATTGCAAATTATGCCCTTGCCTAGAACCCCTTTCTACCATGTACCAACACTTTATTTCACTGGACACTCTCTATACATCCATAGTATTCTTTTGTAATTCTTATACTCAGAAGTTTTTTTGTGTGTGTGTCCTTTATTGAACTGTAAATCCTTGAAGAGTGATAATATATCTGACTTAACTTGGTGTTGATACTATGGTACATGGCATATTTATTCAGTGTTGCAATAAATGAATAAGTGAATAAAGAGATCTGCCTGGCTTTGTATTCTAGCTCTACCACTTGTACAAGTTACGTATTACAAATATATCATAAATACATAACTATAACTGTGTAACTATATATCCTTAAATGATATATAGGCTGCCAAAAATGTATACACCAGGGAAATAAAAAGTGGTATAAATACTTTAATACTAAATTATTTGAGACATCGTGAGATTAATAGTTATCTTTGGCCTCTATAATTACAAGAGGTACTCAAAAGTGGTGACCATTAGCTTTCAGACATTTATCAGTGTGGTGAGCTGCTAAAGTGCCTGTATAGTTTTCTGGTTCTCTCTCTCTCTCTCTCTCTCTCTGTGTGTGTGTGTGTGTGTGTGTGTATGTATATTTTGTACTTGGTACAGAATAAATATTAGCTTTCCATCATGATCGTTATGGATTGGCTAGGTGTAAATGTGCAGACAATTGAAAGCCATGACTGTCTGGCCAGAAAGTTTGAGCTTGGGTGGGGACAAGCTAGTAGCTTTCTGAACAATGAAATTGTAAGGTGAAAGTGGTCCTGTTACAATACAGTCTAGTTATACAAGCATCTGTATATATGAAAGAGGTTTTAAGCAAAGGTAGAAAAAATTTTAACTGTTACCTTAAAGAGGAAAAACAAGAACAAACATATAAAAGCAGAAACAAAGCAATGTAAAACAATACAAATGGTACAGAATTTCAAAACATGAATAGAAAATTAATAATCTTTATATTACATATTATCATCAAATTTGTTGCTCAGATTGCCAGGTATAGGTATGCAAGATTGATTAAGCAATTAAAACATTAGCTGTTTCTTTCAATAAACCTTAATGTTTTGAAATTTTAAAGCTGTGTAACCTAGATTTGAAAAGATTTCTGGGATTAGATAAGAGAAAGGGGACACAAATGCCATTCCTGGTATGGGTGAATAGTAGTGTGGCTGAGAAAAGATACTGAAGCCAAATGGCTTGGTTCTGAATCTCAGCCTAGCTGCTTATGGTCTTGTAACTTTGGGAAAAGAATCTTTTATTTTATTTTATTTTTGTTTTATTGAAGTACAAATATCAATGAGACAGTTTTAAGATCACTTGACAATATGGATTTGATAAATTAATACATTGCAAACTGTTTTCATAATGTTTTGGTATCATAGAGGATGCATACATGATATTGTACTTACAGACATTATTATACTGTATGCCTCTTACCAGTAAATAGAGTGTAGCTCTTTGCGTATCTTATTTTTTATGCCTGAATTACATCAAAGATTCAATAATTAATACTTTCTACCTTGTTATTTTCCTAGTGGTTGTCCATAGTACTAGAAGCCGACATAATATCCTATCCAACCACCATTAGTGCAAATCTTGCCTCTCATAGAATTATGTAGAAGCAGGGAGTTATCTATCCCAACTGTACTGTCTATACACACACATCATGATTTTTTCTTTCTATACCCCTTCCTTTGTCTACACCTGTCAAAGGTGGGCACTCCATTGTCATTCAACTAACTTAGGTGCTTGAACTTGATGACACAATCCAACACAGTCCAGCATTCCATTACAATAGTGAGTTATCCGAAGAACTTGCCGACCATAGCCATTTACAGCTCAACTTAATATTATGGCCCTGCGATGTATGCTTCATTTTTATACTTTTCTGCTGGATGGTTAAGACCTAGATAGAGCAAGACTTATAGAATCTTTGCCACAAATTCTTTGTCCTTCAAATCGAATTTTAATTCTTACTACTCAAATTCTTACCAAGTATTAAATGAATGATTATAGAACAGTGCCTGGCATGTATTACTAATGTTATTATTCTTGTCTCCCAGAAATTGCTCTGGTAGCTACAGCCTTCAGATCCTCTGAAGGCAGGACTAGGCTCGTGGTGCTAAGAGAAGGCAAAAAAATATAATCACTGAATTGGTCTATGTGGCTATGTAGCATTTCAGAAGGTAAACTTGTTCACATGCTCTCAACACTACCTTTCCAGGTTCTCAGGGCTCCAGATGCCCATTGTACAGGTACCTACTATACAGTGAATGATAGATCCACAGAATAATGAATGGATGAAACCCGAACTATTGGGAGAAGTGATTCATTCTTCTCATCCATAATTGAGGTTTTTATATCTGGTGATTTAATACATTATCAAGTCCTATATAACAAGACTAGTAGGAAGAAAAACTATTGTAAGAAATAAAGATATAATAATATTTTACTGTTTATTGAGTTCCTACTATATGCTGTGCTATTTTTACATCGTTGCATTTAATCTATCTAACTACCATGAAAAGAAGATTTTACATGAGGCCACTGGGACCAGACATTCAGTCTAGGGAGCACAATCCTTAATTTCACCTCAGGCTTATCCACAAAGCTAATACTCTCACATATTCCATTTTGAGAAGTTCACAGGGTATGTCTTCAGATAGACTTGGTTAACTACTTTTTAGTTGTAAGGCTTTAGGTTCAGAACGTACCTTGTTTTTCTTGTAAAATGAAGATTTTTCTTTTTTAGGCCTGTTATGAAGATTAAATAAGATAACATAAGTGCCTCAGCTTCAGATGTAAATTTATTTGTTCTTGGAAGTGTCCATGGTCCTCCTGATTTATGGTAATTCTAGGACCAAAACTGAAATTTCCTAACTCAATAATAGATCTTTTGCCACTGTACTGTTAAGTGACAGTGATGGATTAAGGATGAATGGTACCAAAGTGGTCACTTCAGGTGCTATAGACCAAGTTTTGTGTGATATATGTATATTCCAGCTAGACTTGTTGGGGATAGGGATGGGAGTGACAGGTTGTATTGACCATTGTCTTGATCCGTATTTTGAAAATTGTCTTCTTCACTCCTGAATCTCCTCTTGCATGTGGCCTATGTTTTAGGAGCTGCAGAAGGCTCAAAAGAAAAAATACATCAAGAAGAAGCCTTTGCTGAAGGAGGTAGAACAGCCTCGCCCTCAAGATTCCAATCTCAGTGTGACAGTACCAGCCCCAGGAGTGACTGCTACACCCCACCCTCCCACTTCTTCTTTATCCTTGCCACCTCCTGAGCCTAAACAAGACACTCTGTCAGGAAGTCTTGCTGACCATGAATATACCGCTCGACCCAATGCCTTTGGGATGGCCCAGGCAAACCGGAGCACCACACCTATGGCTCCCGGCGTCTTCTTGACCCAGCGGCGCCCTTCTCTTGGCTCTCAGAGTAATCAGACCGGACAAGGTACAATGGACATATAGTTGTAGAAATAAAGAATCATAGGGCTACTTTATTTACACCCTAAGTGCTTTAGTAGATGAGGGACACTGAAGGTCAGCCTGAATCTGTTAGACTTGATCTTCTGGGTATGGAGAGACAGTGGCTGAATTTTAAGTAGAAATAAAATTAGGTTTAGGTTATATAAAGTGCTTTGATGGCCAGAGTAAGGAATCTAGAAAGGAAGCATAGATACAAGCAGGAATAAATGATGCTGGATCTCTGGCAGAGTTAATAGGGAGAGTCAAGTAGGTCATGGGAAGTGATCTGATGTAGAGAGAAAGAGGCAAGGGAGAATTAGAGGTGTTAAAGCTCAATCTCTGTAGTGTACATTCTTCAAGGGTGCTAACATTGGTATGATGTTGGGGGCTGATGAAGATGGGGATTTCTATGAAGGATACTGGATTATAGTCCCTAATTTGGTACCTGTCCAACCTGAGTAGGCATGATGATGGAGGAATTATTCTTCCCTGTGTAAGTATGAAAGGAAAATGATTAAGACCAAATAAATCATTGGGGAAACAGAACTAAAAAACTATAACTAGGGAGTCTACAGCTGCCATGGGAGATCAAAGGAGTAAAAGCCAAGGCATGTAATATTGGGTATAAATAGTTAAGGAAGGCCTAACCAGTATGATCTAAGTATAAAGAAATTTTGTGGGGAGATGGCCTCAGGATAGTTGCTGCTGGAGTTGATGCTGAACCCCTTGCCATACCCTTTGCTTACTTTTCCTTTTCCTTACAGGAAAGCGTCCCAAAAAAGGCCTGGCCACAGCAAAGCAGAGACTTGGCCGTATCCTGAAAATCCACAGAAATGGGAAACTACTTTTGTGAGCCAAGCCCCCGTGTGTCCCAGCCCTCACCCATCACCCCCATTGCCTTCTCCATTGTCAACTCTCGGGGAACTCCTGGATCCTGTCTGCCCCAGACAAGGTGCTGAGGTGCATTGTCCTGCTTTCTTGGGACTGACCAAAGGCATGGGCCTCTCCACCGACTTCCCTCAATTTCCTCCCCCACACCTTCTATGAGTATCCTGCCTTCTTTTGCCATACCCGAATAGCATGTAAATGGGAGAGGTTTCCAATGGATAGCAGCTCACTTTTGTACTCTAATCCATTTCCCTCTTACCTGTCTTGTCTGTTCCTTTACTCTCCACTGCCCCCCTCCCCCTAAGCTGGAAGGCAGAATGAGGAGAGGCAAGAAGATAGCATGAGCTCCTCATTATTTCTCTGGCCATGAAGTGGGTGGTCCAGTGCTCAATAACTTTCTGCAGTCCCAGCCCTGTCCATAAACCTGCCTACTTCTACCTATTCTTACCTCCCCTTCTGCCCTGCAGTCCAGTGGATGTTCCCCACCTCCAGATTTGTTCCTGGGAGAAGGCTATAGTCTCTACCCACTCTTGCTAAATACTTGATGAAAAAAGAGAGGGCCTACAGTCTCCTTACTTCCCCACTGTGGGTCATATTTGTAGGTGCCCTAGGAAGGCTGACTTCATTTATCCTTGGAAAGAAAGGAGGTTCTTGTCACTTTTTGAGGTGAAGAGAGGCTAGACATCCAGTCTTTCAACTGTAACATTTTTAGCCCATTGGAAGAAGCTATTTTTGAGCCGGGCGTGGTGGCGCATGCCTGTAATCCCAGCACTCGGGAGACTGAGGCAGAAGGATTGTTGTGAGTTCGAGACCAGCCTGAGCTACAAAGTGAGCTTAAGGCCAGCCTTAACTGCATAGTGAGACCCTGTTTCAAAAAGACAAAAAAAAAGAAGAAGCTATTTTTGGCTGGCTATACATGAAGTCCCTCATTTTAAAGTGAACACCAGGAATTTTCCTGGAATTTGAGATTTTACATAGCATTATCTATATGGTTGTTACTGGGCTCCAGCAGGCAAAAAACTTATCTCTGAGAAACCTGATATTATCTGCCATTGAGGCACCTTGGCTCTGCAGCCTGCTTCCTCTATCTGTATTGGAACAGAGCCTGGACCTTTTGGAAAGGATATGTTAGAACACCCTACTCATAGGTCCTCCAGTCAGAAACCTTCATGCTTCTTTCCCTACCTGAGAAAGTTCTGACTTACATCTTTAGTCCCAGACCCTCAGATCAGTGTTCACGTATAGTGAAGTTGGCCATTCATGAGCCCCAGCCTGGGGGAAGATGCCCATTTGCAAAGAAGCAGACCTGTCTGATCTGTCCTTTTTTCTTTATGGGTTATCTCCAATGTCCAGACAAGTACCCTTCTCCTCCCTTTTATCTTGCCTCACTGGCAGTCTGGGCTTGTGGAGAATATCCCCCCACCAGGGCATTTTGGCACTGCCAAAATGATGTGTATCATTGTCCTCCACCCTCCAAATTCATCCCAGCCTGCCTAGTGCTTCTGGGGAAGTTTTGCAAGCTACCATCCAAGCCACCAGAAATTTATGAGAATTCTTTGGTCTTGTACCTGTAGTTTGTCTTTCTCCATAGTCCCACCTCTATTGTCTGTCCTTGGAATCAGGAGTCCCTTAGACCATTTGTTTTTTCTACCATGGGGACCCCAGGTGCCAAGCAGTCCACCATCTAGTCACACCAAAGGCAAAAAGCCTTCCTACCTCCCCGTTAGCAGATGAGGTCCCTAATTCCCTTCCCTCCATTTCTACCCAGCTTTGCTTATCTTGGGGATTTCAAGACAGCAGAGGGTAGTGAGGGGAGGGCAGGACAAGTCTCTGTTCCTCTATAGGCAACTGCCTGACTGAACACTGACTGCTGTCACCAAGACAAGGTCCCCAGCCCTTTTGCCCATTAAATCCCCCCTTGATCTTTCAAAGGCAGCTAATTGCTAACAAATTCACCTGATTCTGGGCCTCTTTTTCCCTCTGTTTCTCTGTTAGAAGTTTCTGTGGAAATGAAACCCAGCCTCTATTTGCCTGGGTTTATTTAGTTTAGTTAGGTTCTTGGAGCCTCCTGTTTGTTGTTTTGTGTTGTTTCCAGTGAAAAGCAAGTTTACCCTCAGAGTTATGCTTTTCCAAAGAGGCTAGTTTTTTGTTGTTGTTGTTGTTGTTTTGTTTTTTTTTAAATGTTTCAGGTTGTAAGTGAAGTGAGTTGGGGAGGGGTTGGAAGTGGAAGTAGCCAAGGTTCAGAACATGGTGAGATAGTTACCTCTGATCTTCAATCCCCAGCAGAGAGCTGGGGGAAGGATAAGGGGCAGGGAGAAAGGATTTCTATTCACCCTTAATATATTTTTACAAAAAAGCAAACAATTTAAAAACAAACCCACCGCTTCTGTACATGTCTAAATATATTTTTAGAAGTGGGTAGGATTGTGACTTTCTGATGCAGGGCCTTTTTATAAATAGGTTAGAATAGCATCATCTAGACTTCTCTGTTGTTTTTCCCCTGTTTTTTTTCTTATGTTGTGTTATTAATGTAATTTATATTTTTTTTAGATTCTCCCTTTCCTATAGAGATAAAAGTGATTTATCTTGGCAGTTGCTTTTCTTGGCATTATTTGTGTGGGTTTGTGGGTGTGTGGGTATGGATACACGGGTGGTGGTGGTGTGGTGGTATGGAGTCTAGAAATGACATCTTCTCTTTGTCTCTCCTTAAGTATATTGTCAATGGGCATTTTCCTGTTGCCCAACCTTATATCTGAAGTGGGAAAGGGACAGAATTCCCACTCACACAATGCACACACCTCAGGATACAGTTCAGACACTTATAGCAGGTAATTAGAAGTACAGTGAGCAAGAAAGCATAACAACTTGAAGGTACCTGACCAATTTGATGTGAAGATTTTCCATAGCTTCCATTAGCTGTTTTAACTGACTATACCTATGTCAACATTTCATGGCTGTGGGATTTCCAAATGCATGTGGTACTGTGCTTAAAGACAGTGCAAGCAATGGAATACAGAGCTAAATTATCATGCTCATTTCTGTGTGTCAATCACTATTCTTAATGTTTATGTATATTGACTTGTTTCATTCTACCAGTGCGAAGAATGGCAAATTAACTTTCCATTATCACACAGTAAATTATAGGAGTAGTCTGATTGTAGAATCTGTGTTCATAACACCCCATACTGCCCCACTCCCACTGATAACCATGACCATTTTATTAAATAACTTTTGGGTCCTGGACATTGGATTATAGATTTTACTTATGTCATTTAATCTCTCCTGACAACTCTGAGGTAATTAACCCAATTTTCATTTAAGAAAAAAGGAGCTTGCCAATGGTCTTCCTCAATAACATCTGCCCAATTCCACAACTCATATACTTTCCCTTTTGCTCTGTTATAAAGTCTAAGGCTCTGGGGCCAGGGAGATGGCTCAGTGGAATAAGCGCTTCCCTGGCAAGCACAAGGGCCTGAGTTCAGTCTGCAAAAAAAAAAAAAAAAAAAAAAAAGGAAGTCTAAGGCTCAATCACACAACAGATATTTATTGAGCACCTGTTCTATTCTAGGTACAACGTAAAGTTGTGTTCTAGGAGAGCCACCAGGATTTGTAGCCTCATATTCCAATTCACCACTACCCTCCTTGTGACTCAGAGCAGGTCGATTACTATCTGTGGGTCACCTATAAGAGAAAGAGTTTGAACCCAATCAAGATTTTCTCACTTCTGAGGGATCCTGTTTCTTTGAATCTGGGATGAGGCTAGCTGGGTTTGACACTTACTGGTTAAATGATCTCTCATAGTTAACACAGTCTGACTCTTAGTATTAGGCAAAGGTAAAGAAATTCATTTCTAGTGCACAAGGAACTGTACCTCTTGGTGGAAAGAACAGAGAAAGCTCCTTGACAGGCTGAAATAGGAGGATCACAAATTCAAGGCCATATTGGGTAATTTGATGAGAAACTTTTTGAAAGAAGGGCTGGAGAATATAGCTTAGTGGTAGAGTGCTTGTCTAACATATGTGATTCCTTGTACCTAATCCCTAGTACTTATGAATCTTTTAAGGACTGGTCAACTAGGTTCTTTTTTTTGTCAGCAACTTCCATCCTCTGTGAAGGGACAATATACTATCACAAGATATGTTATAGTCTCCTTCATGTTTCTTCCTAGTCTAGGCAGGAAGTACAGGCATATCAGAAGCAGCTTTCTAAACTTAGAGAATAGGCACTTAAATTCAGTCTTCCCTCTTTCTGAAACAGTAGAAAATTCATAGGACTTTTTGCCAAGAATTGCCTGTTCCAATTAAAAACCCAATAATTTCACGGGGAAAGTGTCTTATTCTGTTTGGTATTGCTACAGCAAAATATCTGAGACTAGGTAATTTATAAAGAAAAGAAGCCTTGCACAGTGCATGCCTGTAATCCCAGCACTCTGGGGAGCTTAGGTGGCAGGATCATAGGTCACATCCCAGCCTGGGCAATGTAATGATATGAAACCCAGTCTCAAAATAAATGAAATAAGGGCTAGGAATATAGTTCAGTGCCCTGGTTTTAATACCCAGTACCACTGGAAAAAAAAAAGTTGTATGGTTTATGGTTCTGGATGCTGGAAAAATTGCAATTAGGTGACTCTCTGGTCAGGGCCACATCTCACGATAGAAATGCCAGTCAGCGTAAAAGAGCACATGTGTGAGAATGAGAATTGCCAGGCTTGCTTGTTCATGAGATAACTAATTCAGTTTCAATAGAACTAATCTTTTGACTAAGACTTTAATCCATTCCTCAACACAATGCCTTCATAACCCAGTCACTTCCCAAAGGACCTGCCTCCCAAAACTGTTACATTGACGACGAAATTTTAACTGTATTTTGGCAACAACAAACCATCTAGAAATCATAGCAGTGAGATTACTTGTGTGGGTCATGGCTTCCACATTTGCTGAGTAAATTTTTGTCAACTATAAAGCCCTGTCTAAGCTTGATAGTCTCTAAACTCTGTTGTTGATCCAAACTGAATCTTATAGCTGTAACTGGTCCTAAGTACCTAGCCCCATTTCTGCTTACTCATCTGTTCACTAGCATGAAGTACACAGGTCCTTGCATCAGGACCCTGTTCATATACCAAGTGACTGCAATAGCTCTTGCATGGGGATAAAGCTGAGCATGGGCTAAGAAGCACAGATCTGTCCAAGAGTGAGGTAAGGAGTTCAGCAAAGTCTTCCTATTGATGGTTGTGTAAGCTGAATGATGAAAAATAATTAGCCAGTTAGGCAAAGAAAAATAGGAAGACTATTCCAAGCCAAGGCAAATATGATAATAAAAACAAGTAGGGAGAAAGTATGCATGCAGAGAAGAGCAAATGATTTATAACAATTGCAGATATAATTTTCTTTGGGGAAGAGGTCTATAAACAGTCTCCAAGAGGGACTGTATAGTTTGAGAAGGAAGGCATAATTGGTATATTTTTAGGCAAAGTACACATTTTAAAACCTCATGCTGGCAAGGTGGTACATGACTATAATCCAGCAGTTGGGGAACCTGAGGTAGGATCACGAATTCAAGCCCAACCTGAGCAACTCAGTGACTTAGGGAGATCCTGTCTCAAAATAAAATAATAACATGGGCTGTGGGGAATGTAGATCAGTACAAAGGCTCTAGGTTCAATCCCAATAGAGAAAGAGTGTAAAATATCAAATAATAGAGAATAATTTTGACATTTGTCCAAAGACCTGACTTTATACCATGAATGATGGAAAAACACTAAAAAGTTTTTAAGCTAAAAATTGCATGATACAGACTGCTTTTACAAAGATCCTTTGGGGTGGGGGCAAAGCAGGAAGACCATTGTGGAAATTGTTGCCAGAGAGATAGGGAGGGCACCATCTTGTAGTGCCTCATCAAAATGCCATTTCCCTAAGGAAGCTTTTATGAAACTGTCAAAGCAGCTCTAACTAGATTTCCAGCCCCATAAGAGACTGAAATCCCAGGCCATTTTCAATAGTCAGAACTATGGTGTCAACCACATGCATAACCTAAGACATGAAAGGTGGACTATTCCATCCCCTTCTCAGTTTTTTTTTTTTTTTTTTTTTGTCTTTTTGAGACAGGGTCTCACTATGCAGTTCAGGCTGGCCTTAAGCTCACTTTGTAGCTCAGGCTGGTCTCGAACTCACAACAATCCTCCTGCCTCAG
Organism: Ctenomys sociabilis; assembly: GCA_004027165.1. NCBI lineage: Eukaryota > Metazoa > Chordata > Mammalia > Rodentia > Ctenomyidae > Ctenomys > Ctenomys sociabilis. Next base: position 28,659 of record PVKA01006727.1, on the reverse strand, counting down.
CCTCCCGAGTGCTGGGATTACAGGCATGCGCCACCATGCCTGGCTACCTTTTCAGTTTTTATCTGGTAAAATAATTCACCTTTACAAGCCTTCTCATTTTCCATAGGACTACATTATAATGCTAATATTCAAGAATGAATGTAGTAAGAGGTACAATACCCATTTTAGATTTTCTTTCTCAGGAGTCAAGCCTTACCCATATTATACAATTTTTCAGGAGTTTCTCACTATAAAGTTCTATTTTCATCATCACTTTCAGTTTAAGAATATTCCATGGCTTCCTTTTACTTATTACACCATTAAGATCTCCAAGCTTCCCTGAACCTGGCCCCACCTGGAGACAGTAAGATGTGGTGAGGAGAGTCTGCCTAGAATTTGAGATCACATTGTTCCTTATGTGACCTTCAGCTGACTATTTTATATTTCCTTGCTTCAGTTTCATCATCTGAAAATGACATAACTACTACCTCATAGGATTATACTGAAAAATTATAGTAGCTAATGTTTTTAAAGTATTCAGTAACTGGCATTCACGTGACCAATGAATGTAGTCTAAGTAAAATGAGTGTTGCCTAGTAAAATTTCCTCAACAAAGCCTATAATTTATTTTTAGAACTCCAGGGCAAAATGGACCTTTAAAGGAATTGGGGCAATTATTTCAAACAGGCAGAAAATAACGTGGACTTCCTGAGGAGTGTGGCATTTGAAGCACATCAGAAATTCCTGGCTGGATCAATAGGCATGGTAGACCTTAAACTTTACAGGAGATATAACCAAATTTGTAGCACAAAGATTATGGAAATTGCCAGAGTATCATCCATCCCATATCAGTGATTTATTTCTATAGTGGTATGTTAAGCCTATTGTATATCATTGAAGGTTTGATTTTCAAGGCACATATGGTTTAGTACACAGACATGGAAAACAATGTATTGGAAAAAATAGTGTGACCAGTGAGTGTTTGGCAGCATAAAGAAACAAAAATCCAATCCAGTCTGAGGGACAAGAAGGGCTTCTGGAAAGATACGACTCATGAGTTTACTTTTCAAAGGTATTCACTGGGCAAGCAAAGGCACAAGGATGAAGTGAACAGAACATTTCCAAGTGAAAGGGAATGAATAAGCAAAAATAAGAGTCAGGAAGTAGAATGGAATTATAGGCTGGTAAAGTGAACTGGAGTTGAGTACAGGCAGTAGTAAGGTGATGAGTGTTGTTGGATGAAACTGAAGAGGTAGGTGGGGACTGGAGTATAGAGGCCTGTAAATTAGCTTTCTGTTGCTGTGTCAGAGTACCTGAAAAAATCAAAGGTTTCTTTTGGCTGATAGTTTCAAAGTATATGGTTGCACGACACCACTTAGTGCCTATGACAAGGCAGTAAATCATGGTGGAAGCACTTGGCAGAGAAAAACCTGTTCACCTCTTGGTGACCAGGAAGCAAATAGAGAGGAGCTGGCCAGTTCCTCTTCAGGGGCATGCCCACAGTGACCTAACTTCCTTCCACTGTGCCCTACCTCCTATAACTTTCATTTCATTGCCTCTCAGTGAGTGTCACAGTCTTGTGAGAAAACCTTTAATAAATATAATGCAAACCATTAATGATCCGATTTATGTTTCAAAATAGTCTCTGAAATTCTGGAGAAATTGTAATGTACCACCCTAGAAGACAGATACTTGTAAGATTGTGGTTAGGATGTAACTATTACTTTCAAGGATTCACCTCCCCCAGTGAACTGAAGACCTTCCAGTAAGCCACAGCTCTTCAAAGTTCCACTACCTCCCAATAGCACTCCAGGTTGGGACCAAGCATTTAACACATGGACCTTTAGGGATAGAGAGAGACAGAGACAGGCCATGTGTGCCTTTTTCAGTCAATCATAGCTCTTCCTTATGGAGTAGGATTTGGAATGTGTGAAAATAAATGTCCCACAGGGAAGCAAACTTTGTGGGTCCCTCTACAATAAAGATAAAGGAGCAAACATACAAACATTAGTAGATGAACTTAGATGGATGCCCTTCAGCCTCCCTGCCTTCTTCCAACCAAGCCTCATCTTCATGAGATAAATGAATACTACAATGGCACATAGAAAGGTCTAGTGAAGAGACTTTAAAAAACCAACAATTTTGTGAAACAGAAACAGTGTAAGAGTATTAAAAAAGAAGGAAAGTGAAGTCAATAACAAAAGTGCCTTAAGAGCTTCAGGAGAGAGAGAGAGAGAAGAGAGAGAGAGAGAGAGAGAGAGAGAGAGAGAGAGAGAGAGATGGACATTAGGTGTCTGTGAGAGAGACAGAAACAGAGACAGAAATTAGAAGCTGAAAGGGAGGGGAGAACAGTAACTTATAACGTAGTAGGCATGTAAGTTTCCTGGAGGTGAGAAAAGTTGGGGGATGGTGACTTTGATAATAAGTGCAGTAGACATAAAACATTTGCAAATAACAAAATATAAGTGAAGCAGAGGACACTGGCTTGTATAATTAAAATGTCTAGAGGTATGTGGATATTGGGCACAATTTGATTAGAACTTCCATTTGTCAACTTTGCTTCCAGAATACTTATTCAAGGTCACAGGATGGCTGTGTGCACCAAATTGAGATACACTCATTTCCCACTATCATTTTTCAAACGATACAAGTTTTGTACTAGTTGAACTATACATGACTTAAACCTGCACTATTGGGTACAATCATTGTGGTGAAAAAAATGTATCCCATGGGATTGGGAGTGAGATCCTTCCAGAAAACTGCATGAATTCAACACCATACTTTCACTTGTGCTTATTTGCCATCTATATATTACCTTTGATGAAGTACCCATTAAAGTCTTGATGTTGTCTTTTACTTGGTTGTATTCTGTGGTTGAAAGTATCATAAACAGAAATCGTTTGTTAGGCAATTTGCAAATATTTTTCTCCCATTCTATAACTTATATATGTTTCAATTTTTATGTTTTATCAATACGTGTTTATGGCACATAAACATGTGCCATATTCCTAATGCGGAGTTGGTATATTTACATAACACATCTCCCATTTTTTTAATCCCCTGCCCCACCACACCCTCCTCCCTCCATCTCTTGGTCCCCATCATATATATAAAAGTTTTATCTCACTACTTTCTATTATCTTTTATTTTACTCTTTATATTTTGGATTTTCCATATAAGAGAAACAATGTGATTTTGTATCTGATTTATTTCATTTATCATTATCTCAAAGTGTATCCCCTTTTCCTACAAATGACTCAAGTTTATCACTTACATCAGAGTAGTATGCCATTGCTTATAATTATCAGTTTTCTTCATCTGCTGATGGACATGTAAGCTTTAGCTACTAACATTATGAATTGTGCACCTAAAATGTATATGGGAATGTCTATATCACTGCAATATAATGTCTTTTTTTGTGGAACCAGGGATTGAACTCAGGACCCTGCACTTGCCAGGCAAGCACTTATTCTACTGAGCTATCTCCCCAGCCCCTAATATAATGTCTTTAACTGTTTTAGATTCCTAAAAGAGTTGTCAAAATGAATTTCTTGAGTCAGAGTGAATTTCTAGTTCTAGTTATTTTAGGAACTTCCATACTAATTCCCATAATAATTGCTAGTTTAAATTCCCAGTAACAATGTAGAAGGGTTCTTTTTCCACATAGCTATATTAGAATTTGTTACTGGATTTCTTGATGATAGCCATTTTTTTTCTGGAGTGTGATAGAATTTCATTGTTTTAATTTGCATTTCTCTAATGACCAGTAATATTGCACACTTATTGACCATTTATACTTTTTATGCTAAGGGTCTGTTTCATTTGCCCATTTTTGATTGGGTCTTTTATTTGAGGGGATATCTGATTTTTTTTAGGTCTTTATAGTGTATATATTAGTCCTATATCTAAGGAATAGATAACTTTTATTCTTGCCATTCTGTAAGTTCTCTCTTCAATCTCTTGGTTGCTTCCTGAGCTATGCAGAAGTTTTTTTTAATGTGATATTATGCCATTTGTTGACTCTTGGCACTGAATCTTTTGCCACTGGGGTTCTGTACAGAAAGTCTTTGCCTATTCCTATGTCTTTAGGAATCTGGCTGGCTGGCTGGCTGGCTGGCATGCAGGCTGGCGGGTGGTCTGGCTGGTGTGCTTACTCCCTCCTTTCCTCCCTCCATTCCTCCCCATCTCTTTTTTCTTTTCTTTCCTTCCAGACAAGGTCTTGGTACATAGTTCAGGCAACCCTTGAACTTACTGTGTACTCTGGCCTCAAACACACAGCAATTCTCCTCCTTTAGCCTCCTGGGAGCTGGGAATGCAGGTGTATGCTACTGTGCTTGACTTGAATTTCACCTACTTTGTCCTCCAACAGATTGCTTCTGTTTTAACATATAGAGATTCAATTTTGATTTCTATTTTCATTTAGGACATGGTGAGATATATAGCTCTAGATTCAGTCTTCAGCATATAGATAGCTGGTTGTCCCAGTGCCATTTATTAGAGAGGCTATCTTTCCTCCAGGGTATGGTTTTGGTCCATTCGTCAAAGACCAAATAGCTGAATGCACCTAGCATAGTTTCTGCATCCCCTTTTTTGTTATGTTTATTTTCATGTATGCCAGAACCATGCTGTTTTTATCATTGTAGCATTGAATTATAACTTCAAATCCAGGATTGCGATCCCTCCTCTGTTGCTTTTCTTACTCAGGATTGCCTTTGTTATTTTTGCTTTCTTCTTTGCTATCAATTTTACCATTTTCCTCTCTTAATTCTGTGAGGAATGGTATTGGTATTTTGATTGGGATTGCATTAAATCTTATATATCACTTTGGGGAATATGGCCACTTTGCCAGTATTCTACTTAGCCAAGAACAAGTGATATTTTTTCCTTTTTTGATATCTCCTGCAATCTCCATCTCAAAGTACTATAGCTGTCTAGTGGAAGTCTTTTACTTCTTTGATTATGTCAATGCCTGTTTTCTTTATTTTTTAAATTAATTTTATTGAGAAATAAATAGCAATGGGACAGTTTCAAAACCAATTAGTGGGACAGTTTCAATAATTACCACATGGCATATTGTTGTATATTTGTAGTACAAGATGTAGGTATGATATCTCGTCCAAACACTGTTAGTACAAATGTTTCTTCTCATTGAATTAAAAGAAAGTAGCTGTATATCTATCCTATTTTGTATATACAGATACAAAATGGTCCTTTATTTGTATCCCCTTATTTTCTTTAGTTTTGTCACAGATGGGTATTCCATTGCCATTTAAATATTATAGGTGCATGAATTCAGCAAAATAATACAATATAGACTACTACTCCATAATAGTAGTGGCTTATCCATAGGACTGGCAATGTCAGAAGTTGTTGACTTGAGCCTTTAACAGCTCAGCCTATTAATATGGCTTTACTTTTTATACCTTGTGTTTATACTTTTCTGCTGGATGGTTAAGACCAATATAAAGCAAGACCTATATAACAAAAAATGTACCTTTTCTATGTGACAAGATCAGTCAAATCTCCTTAGGATTTAGCCTGAAACCCTGTATAGCAGTTTGTAGATCTTTTGTCCATGTCAGACATGTGGATAGTCATGGCCATTGCTTAATCAACTTGCACTCTGTCAAAGCCTGAGAGAATGTTTTCTCTCCATTTGACTCTCCTTAGGCACACTCTACATCATCGATCACTTTCCTTTGTAGCCCCATAATCTCCTTGATCAGAAAATTTGGGACACCACTGATTTAACTGAATCTTACACTAGGCAGAATATATAATGTTACCACACAGGTTCTCTTATATCCTGAGTCCTCACTGACCTTGAAAGCCTAGGGGTAAACTGTTGGCTATCCTTGTAGGCCTTCTTTTTCTCTAAATTTTTGGTCTGCAAACTTAAGTTGCTAACCCTCCAGAAGAGAAGATTTGTGACATTATTACCCTAAAACATAGTCAGTTTAGCTTAGCATCACTGTCTGAATATCAAACACCTTAAACATAACATGGAACAGGTATTTTCCAACAACCATTGATATGCGAAACTTTAAATCCCTATCGGATGTGAAAAAAGTAAAACATAAATAATTGCACATTTTTACACAGAAATTTAGAAATCTAACTATATACAACATTGTAGCAGGACAGTTCTATGACATTTTTTCTTGTCTCTTGTTTTCTTTTATTGCTTTTTTTTAACCATTTACTTGAGAGAGAGTATAGTAGTAATTGATATGACTTTAGAAGCAGTTTGTACTTAGAAGACCAAAATGACAGGCATTCCAAAAATGGCCCTAGTATTACACATTGCTATCCTTGGTACAGTTGATTAGTTCACACATATCAGCATATTGTTAGGCTGAGAATCGTACCAATTCACTGCTAGTTTTAGAAACCTGATTGAGATTCCTAGGACCATTGCCTTAAACATCTTGTGCATATAAATGTGTGGTTTTGTCCCTGCCATGTTTCCTAGGTTTTCTCTTTGCCCTCTCTTCATTGTTTAATCTTAAATTCTCTCTTTCCATTTAGTTGTGTTATACCTTTTAATTTTTATTTCTTCTTTTGAGTTCTTCCACTAGGCAGAATATGTGATATTCACGCATATGGGTCAGGTTTATTTCACTTACAAGTATATCTTCAAGTGGCATCCACTTCAATATAAATGCTTCAGGTTTATCATGCTTTATAGCTGAGTAATACTCCATTGTTTAAAAACACCACATACTTTTCATCCATTCCTCTGGTGATGGGCATTTTGGTTGCTTCAAAGATTTGGCTATCACGAATTGTGCTGCTCTAAACATAGGTTCACATATATCACTATGATATGATGTTTTCAGTTCTTTTGGGAAAATTCTCAGAAGGGGAATAGCTGGAGTGAATGGGATTTCCAATTCTAGATGTTTAAGGAGTCTCCACACTGATCTCCATAATGGTTGCACCAGTCTACATTCCCAACAGCAGTGGATAAGGGTTCCGTTTCCCCACAAGGTCTCCAACATTTGTTGTCGGTTGATTTTGTTATGATAGCCATTCTTTCTGGTGTGAGATTGCATCTCAGTGTTGTTTTAATTTGCATTTCACGGATGGCTAGTTATGTGGAACATTTGTTCATGTATTACCTTCTAGAATTCCTTCATCTGAGAAGTATTATTCATCTCAGATACCCATTTCTAAATTGCATCTCTAAATTATGGGGACCTATTGTTTTTTAATTCTTTATAAATTCTAGATAGAAGACCTGATTTTGGAATCAGGGTAATGTTAGCTTCCAATTATGACTTTGGAGTACTCCTTTTAATTTTACTTAAGACTTTGAAGAGTATTGGCATTTGAACTGCCTGAAGTGCTTATAAACTATTGCAGAGAATCCCTCATGATCTCTGAGGTTGTCATAGTTTGTAGGTGTTTTTTGTTACTGCTTCAGTTTCATTTTGTTTTATTGTATTCAGTGTTTTTTTTCCAGTTCCCCACTTTATTTTCTAAAGTTAGTTTTATTGATACAGTTTTAAAATACAAAATGGTCACATTTCATCATAGGGAATTTGAACCTATACATAGTATATCTTAATTCCTTTTTTTCTATTCTCCTCTTCTAATCTTAGTTCCCCTCTTCATGTACAAAACTTGGTTGTATTGTTTTCCTTTCATTTTTTATTTTTAGTTCCTATTCTCTTCCTTCTCTCCCTCATTCTTCTACTTTGTTCTCTTTCTGTTTGAACATTTTCATCTCACTTCCCAATGTCTGTCCTTTATTTTAGTCCTCATTTACCCTTGGCGTTTTTCAGATAAGAGATACATTGTGATATTAAACACATATGTCCAATTTATTTCATTGAAAATTATGTTCTCAAGGTGCATCCATTTACCAAAATGTTTGAAATTTATTCTTTTTTTTGCACAATAGTACTCCAGTATATGTACAAATCTAATTTCATTTATCCTTTCATTTGTTGATGGCCATGTGATCTGTTTCCAAGATGTTAGTGTTACATACTGTGCTGCTATAAACATGGGTGTCCTTATATTGTTGTGGTATGGTACTTTTAACCCTTTTGGGAATATGCCAAAAAGGAAACCAGCTAGGTCAAGTGGAACCTCTACTTTTTTTTTTTTTTTTGGTGAGGAATCTCTACACTGAGTTTTATATTTCATGAAGCAGTTTACATTCCCACCAACAGTGGCAAAGGGTGCCTTTTTCCCAACAGCCCCTCCAGCATTTGTTATTGGTTGATTTCTTGGTGATAGCCATTATTTCTGGAGTGAGATGAATCTCAATATTGTTTTAATTTGCATCTCTTGAATGACCAGTGATGAACATTTTTTATGGTATTCATTTGCCCTTTCTATCTACTTCATCTGAGAAATGTCTAATCATTTCAGATTCCTATTTATCAACTGGGACATCAGATTTGAGAGATCTGATTATTCTGAAGACCCTAGTTCTTTGATGTATAGCTGGCAAAATTGTTTTCCTATTCTGTGGATTGTCTTTTCACTCTGTCTGGTGTATTCTTTTGCTTTACTAAAGCTTTTTAGTAAGAGGAAACTGAATTGTTGATTCTTTATGATATTTTCTTTGTGGGATCAGTGTTTTGTTCATGTATATGTTCAAGAGCTTTACCTATTCTATCTTCTAGTAGTTGTTTCTCTGTTTTAATATTTAGATCTTTGATCCATTTTGATTTTGTTTCAGTGCATGATGAGAGAGATGGGTCTAGTTTTAATCTTTGGGATATGGAAATCCAGTTCCCTCGGCACCAATTATATTTTTTTTTTCTTGGCACCATTTATTAAAGAGACAGTCTTTCTTCCTGTGAAGATGTTTGGCCCGTTTGTCCAAGATAAAATAGTTGAGTATGCTTGGAGTTGTTTCTGTGTCTCCTATTCTGTTTCATTGGTCCTAAGGTCTGTTCTTTTGCCAGTAGCATGCTGTTCTTATCACAGTAGATTTGCAATACAATTTCAAGTTGGGGATTATGATGTCACCTGTTTTGCCTTTGTTACCCAGAATGCTTCTGCTATTTTAGGTCTCTCCTGGTTCCAAAAGAATTTTAGGATTATTTTCTCTAATTTTGTGAGTTATGCTATTGTTATTTTGATTGGGATTGCATTAAATCTGTATGGAAGTTTTGGAAGTATGGCTATTTTCACTAGCTTGTATTAAGTATTTTTATACCTTCGGGGTTTTTATACCTTTTGAAATTCTTAAGTATCTGTGAATCTATTTCTTTGAATTCTCCAATTTATTGAGGCAAAATAGTTGCTAATCTGGATTTGGGTGGTTTTCATTGTCATTTCACCTTTTGCATTTCTAGTTGCATTGATTGTTCGTGAATATATTGCCTACTTTTTATGCATTTTCTTAGTATCTCTCTTTTTTTTTTTTTTTTGTCTTTTTGAGACAGTGTCTCACTATGCAGGCTGGCCTTAAGCTCACTTTGTAGCTCAGGCTGGTTTTGAACTCACAGCAATCCTCCTGTCTCAGCCTCCCGAGTGCTGGGATTACAGGCCTGCGCCACCATGCCCGGCTAGTATCTCTGGTTCCTTTTGTCCTTGAGTTCCATTATGGTATGGTCTTATCAGATCATGCATGTAATAATTTGGATACTTTAGCATTTACTTAGGCATGCTTTATGGATTAATATGTGGTACATTTAGGAGAAAGTTCCGTGTGCTACTGAGAAGCATGTATATTTTGTTGTCATTACATGGAACACCTTGAAAATGTCAAGTCCATTTTTTCTGAAATTTTGGTTAACTCTTATATTTCTTTATTGAGGTTCTGGTCAGTTGGTCTGTTTGTCATGGAGGAGTATTGAACCCCATCTCCTTAATTGTACTGAGGTCTATCTGATCTTTTATGTCCATTCATGCTTGTTTTAGGATTTTGAGTACACTGATATTTGGTGCACATGTATTTATAACGGTTCTTTTTTCCTTGTTCACTTAACTAATATGTAATGACCTTTGCCTCTTTTCAGCAGAGTTCTCTTGAAGTCCACATCTATTTGTTACACCAATAGGAGAAGCTACCTGATGGGTCAGTCATGCATGGTCCACTGGTGGCTAAAGCTGGCAAGAATGTATTAAATGGGGGGCCAGGGAGATGGCTCAGTAGAATAAGTGCTTGCTTGGCAAGCACAATGGCCTGAATTCAATCCCTGGTTCTGCCAAGAAAAAAGGAGTGTACTAAACATGTTCCTTTTATAAAGTGTACCATTGGATTTTGTTTCTTGATCCATTCTGCTAATCTGTGTTTTTTAAATAGGAGAATTGAGACCATTCACTTTGCAATTTATCACTGAGAGATGCTGACTTACCTCAGTTATTACATTCTTTTACTATTGCTGGTTTCTTTCCCTTCGACATAATTGCTGCCTCTACTCATTATATATATTGTATTGAATCTTTTTGAATTGTTATTTTTTATTAATTTTATTGAGAAAAAATAGCAATGAGACAGTTTCAAAACAGGCTAGTAGGACAGATTTAATAATTAGTATATTTTATATTATTGTCTTCCTAGTGGTTATTCATGGTATGAGATGCAGACATGATATCCTGTCCAAACACTATTAGTACAAATGTTTCTTCTCATTGAAGAGAAAGTAGCTGTATATCTATCCTAACTATTTTGTATATACAGATACAAAATGCTCCTTCATTTATATCTCCTTTTTTGTTTGGTTTTGTCAGAAAACGGTATTCCATTGTCATTTAAATATTATAGGTGCATGAATTCAGCAAAATAATCCAACATAGTCTAGTAGTGAGTACTAGTAGTGGGTTATCCATAGGATTGTCAATGTCAGAAGTTGTTAGCTTCATTGGCTCTTATTATAGGATATATGTTGATGATTTCTTGGTTTGGAATGATGGCCATGATTTTCTTTAGGTGCTTTTTATCATGGAAATTTATTGTTTATCTTTCACTTTCAGGAGATAAAACTTAATAAAATCATGAACTAAATTTAATAATGAGTACCAAAAAACCCAAACAAAAGATCATAAACTTAATCTTTTATAAAAATGAAGAAAGGAAAAATGGAAACAAAGCTTTTGTAAATAAGGAAGAGAGGATAGGTTGAAGGGAAAATATGGGAATGGGAAAAAAAGGAATTGAGATTTTTTTTAACAGCATCTATTCATTTTTTGAACATGTTACAAAATGAGGTTTAGTCAAAAAGACCAAAGTCCGTTTCGTCCTCAGATTCCTCCGAATCTTCTTTCTTTGCTTCCACCTTCTCAGCTGGGGCAGCAGCGGTGGAAGGTGCAGGGTCACCCGCAGGGGCAGCACCTGCTGCGGGGGCAGGGCCTCCAGCCCCTACATTGCAGATGAGGCTCCGATGTTGACATTGGTCTGGGCCTTTGCAAACAAGCCAGGCCAAAAAGGTTCGACATTAACACCAGCCGCTTTAATGAGGGCATTGATCTTATCCTCCGTCACGGTCACCTCGTCATCGTGCAGGATAAGGGCAGAGTAGATGCAGGCGAGCTCGGAGACGGAGGCCATGATGCGGGCTGCCAGTTGCAGTGCTAGTCGCCAGAAGAAGTGAGGGTGTCACCCCAACACGGCCTTAGCTTCCTTGGAAGAACCGAGCACCTAGGAGACAGCTGAGGACAGCGGAATTGAGATATGATAGGTGCAAGTACAGAGTCCCTGTGATCACTATATATATTTGTGAAATAAACTAAACCCACATGTGTAAATATTTTATAGTCTCCCTAGTATAAGAACTCAAAAGAAGAAATGCAAATAGTAAGGTATGAAATGGAAAGCAAGAACTTGAGGATTAAACAATGAAGAGAGAGCAAGGAAAAAAGCTAGGAAATGACAGGGACAAAGCCATATATTTATATCCTGAGAATCTTCAGAAGGTTTCTGAAACCAGCAGTTAATTGGAAGGATTCTCACTGACTAACTATATGCTGATACCTGTGAACTAAGAAACTGCACTCAAGATGACAGTAGGGTCATGCTTGGAATGCCTGTCATTCTGGTCCTCTGAATACGTGCTGCTTGTCATGACATGCTGTCTCTCGGGCAGATGTTTGTTTAAAAAGGAAGGGTTGATGAATGAAGGGGTGTTGCAAGACTGTCCTGCTACAATGCTGTATATGGTTAGATTTCTAAACTTCTGTGTAAAAATAGGCATTTATTCCTATTTTTAAAAATATTTTTATTTGTTTTCTTAATATTCTGTAGGAACTTAAAGTTTAACATATCAATACTTGAGGAAAAATAACTGTTCCATGTTATGCCTAAGATGTTTGATTTTGAGATAGATAATGAAGTTAAGCTCAACAGCCTACCTAGGTTGTAGGGTAATAACAATAAACTTCTCTTCTGGAGGGTTAATGACCTAAGTTTGCAAACCAAAAATTAGAGAAAAATGAGGGCTGCAAGGACAGCCAACATTTTGGCCCTAGCCTTTCAAGGTCAGTGAAGACACAGAACATAGGAGAACCTGACTATAACATCATGTAACTCAGTTGTGTCCCAAATTTTCTGATGAAGGAGATTATGGGGCCAAAGAGGAAAGTGATCGATGAAGCAGAATGTGCCTAAGAGTCACAGGGAGAGAAAACATTCTCTCAGGCTTTCACAGATAGCAAATTGATCAAGCAATGGCCATGACTCATCCATATGGCTGATACTGACAAAGGATCTACAAAGTATGGTACAGGGTATTTGGATAAATTTGACTGACCTTATCAGATACAAAAGCTACATTTCTTGTTAATAGGTCTTGCTTTATCTTGGTCTTAACCATCCAGCAGAAAAGTATAAAAACGAAGTATAAAAAGTAAAGCCATATTAATATGCTGAGCTGTAAAAGGCACAAGTCAACAATTTCTGACATTGCCAGTCTTATGGAAACCCACTACTATTATGGACTATTGGACTATTTTGGAATATTTTGCTGAATTCACACACCTATAGTATTTAAATGACAAAACTAAACAATAAAAGGGGATACAAATGAATGACCATTTTATATATATATATATTTTTTTTTCAAAATAGGAAAGATACACAGTTACATTCTCCTAATTCAATGAATAGAAATACTTGTTCTGATAAGTGTTTGTAAACAGGATATCATGTCTGCATTTTGTACAATAAATAACCACTAAGAGAACAAAATATATTTAAAATGTACCTATAAACTTATTAACAATCATGAACAATTGTATATTTAATTTTGTAGGATAGATATATTAGTCTGTGTTGGAAGTTGTTTTCTTTCAGGGCTTTAAACAGTTCCCTTCCAAGTTCTCATGGCTTTTAAGGTGTATAAAAAATTCTGCTGTAATTCTGATAGTTTTCCTTTATAAATGATTCATTTTGTTTCTTAATCTGTTTAGGATAATCTTCTGGAGTCTTAAATATATTGTGTTGTGGGGAGATTCTTTTCTGATTGCATGTTTGGTGTATGTATGCCTTGTTGGTATGTTAAATTCTTTTCTCATTTGGACAGTTCTCTGCTGTGATTTTAGTAAACATGTTTTTTTTTTTTTTACATTAGTACAATCCTCTAATTTTTCACTAATTCTGATTAATCTTCAATAGTATTCTTTGTACCATCTACCTGCTGTTGGGTCCAATTTTTTTTTTTTTTTTTTTTTTTTTTTTTTTTTTTTTTTTTTTTTTTTTTTTTTTTTTTTTTTGGTTTTTTTTTTTTTTTTTTTTTTTTTTTTGTCTTTTTGAGACAGGGTCTCACTATGCAGTTCAGGCTGGCTTTAAGCTCACTTTGTAGCTCAGGCTGGTCTCGAACTCACAACAATCCTCCTGCCTCAGCCTCCCGAGTGCTGGGATTACAGGCATGCGCCACCACGCCCGGCTCGGGTCCAATTTTTAAGTCATGTTTTTCTGTATATTTTAGATATATATAATGATCATATTCATCATAGAGAATATATACCTGTACATGTTATAGCTTGATTTTTTCCCTCATTCCCCTCACTTCCCTTCAACCCCTCCTCCTCCTCCTCATTTATAAAAACTTTGTTTCCATTTTTTCTTTCTTTTTCAATTTTTGATCCTTTTTTTTTGCATTCTCTTGTTTTTAAGGTATTTTCTATTTCTAATACTGTCCTCATATTAGTTGCTTCTGCCACCTACATTTTTTGATGTCATTGTTAATATCCTAAATTTCTATTTGCTACCTTTTTTGTGGATTCAGCCTTTTCTAGCTGGATGTTTATGTTTCATGTCATGTTTTTAAAGCTTTGCTCGTTATTTATTCATTTACTTATTGCTAATGTTTTATTCATGTCTTTTGTAGAGATAATGATTGTATTTGTTTATTAGGTCTATTATCTCTTTAGTTATATCTCCTTTCTACTCATCAGTCACCTTATTGATCTGTTGTTTTTATTTTGTTTCACCCTTTTGAATAATTTAGTTTGCATTTTGGATTTCTTCACCCTTGATACCTAATGTTCAGCTTTGGCATAATTGGGAATGTTTGAGGCATATGGAGTGTATTCTCATGTTTTATATTTTTGTTTGATTTTTTTCTGAGGCTTACAGAAGGAGTTTTTGCTAGTATGGAGACATTTTTAGTTAATGTCTGCTTTTCAGTGATGCCCCTGAATATAACTATTGTCCTTTGCTTCTGTCTCAAATCCACCTCCTGTTTATTTAGGAGTGGTAGCTGCAGTCTTGTCTGGTGTCTAGTTCTCTGGGAGTGGGGCACACTATTGTCAATGATACAAAACCAGTGCAGACATTGACATACAGAAAAAATACAATTTTACAGAAACAAGTATGTCACCTTGGCTATAGTAATAAAATCATCAAGAGTAATATCAAAGACAAAGTGGTTATTGCCATACTCTTAACATGTGCTGCCCTTAATCATAGGAAAGAGATGTATCATTATAATTGTAGTATAAACACTAAGAAAAACCAAATATTGAGCTATAGAAAATCTACTAAAGAAACCAATTTCTCTCCACTAACAGTACAACATTGTGCAATAGTGTTAGTATGCAGTTAACTTGTAAAGCTACATAAATATTAATATTTGTTCTAGTAAAGATAAGAGGTGATATGAAACTGATGATGAAAAAATTAAACTTTGAAGTATTAATCAATGGAAGTTAAGGGAAAAAAAGGAGATAAGGTATACTGTCTCTTATCCAGTCACTCTGGAAAGGTAACACTGGAAACCCTGAAGTGGAATTATTCTATCACTCAGTCTTAGTTTAGCCCTTTCCCAAAACAGAACCTGATTTAACACTTACAATATGGTAGAAGCTACTCTGGGTTGCTTTAGGAGTAAAATCTCAAGCTGCTTGTTTAGTTTACAATATTTGTGGACTTGTCTTGGGGCCAATGCTTCTGGACTATTCTGTTATTTCTCCACATTGCTACTGAATCTTTGGGACTTGCTTGCTCTTGGGTGCATTGTTTTTTTCTATGATCATCTTGGTCTGCTGGTCTTTGCCTCTGCTACCCTGTGGCAAAGGAAAAAACATGGAATGGAGTTGAAGTTGGCAGGTGGTTGCAGCCAGGGCACAGAATCTGTTGGCAGAGAGTTGTCTAGAGGCAAATTCCATGCAGGTCTGTGTTGCATCTGTGGTTTGTAGGTGCAGGTTTTGTTCACAGTGCATGGGGTGGGTACCCTGATGGTCTTGGATTTCTTAATGTGCTTTTTTTTTAATGGAATACCTTATTTCTCCATCATTTTTGAAAGATAATGTTTGAAGGATATATCAGTCTGAGTTGGTAGTTGTTTCATTATAGGGTTTGAAACACTTCACCCTAAGCTCTCCTAACCTTTTAAGATTTTTGTTGATGAGTCTGCTGTAGTTTAATGGATTTAATTTTATAATTTGATTTGTTAGCTTTTCTCCAACATCTTTTAAGATTCTGTGCTGTTTGGCTTCTAGTGTTTTGCCCATGATATGTTAAGATTGTCAATTTTTAGGGTTTTATATGCTTCGCCTGGATGTTGAATTCTGCCCCCATAGTTTGAATGTTTTCTGCTATTATTTCTGAAAACAGCTTTTTAATGCCATTTTTGCTGATTTCAGATTTCTCACTAATTTCAAATTATCTTAGGTTAGTCTTCTTTGTGTCCTCTGGTAGCTGCTGGATTGATTTCCCATGATCTTTTTTGTGAGGTATCTGAGTGCATGGTCACCTATGTTAGCCCTATCTTCTAGTTCTGACACTGGTTTCACAATGGTCACTTCTGCTGCATATACTTTCAATAGAATTTTTATCTCCTGGATTTCTGTTTTGTATTTTTTCCTGGACTCTTAACTCTTTGTTAAAGTGGTTATACATATTTCATTTTTTTAAAGTTAGCTAGATTTTCATTAGTATATTCTCAGTGATTATTTTATTAAGCCCATTGTCTGTATTGATCTGTTTCTTTTTCTCTTAGCAGTTGCTATCAATTTTGATTTCCTTTCTGTCAAAGCCCCATGGATCACCTGTTGGGGAGTTGAGTGTATTTGGATGCATATTGTGGTCTTGTTTTTCTCATATCTTTGTTGTTATTGTTGTTTTGGGGCTGTGTATGCACATGCATACCAAGGGTTGAGAGTTAATTACAGTAAGTCTTTGTCTTACAAAGAGTTCTTTTGTGAGATAACAGTCAGATTCGTTTGTAGGTCTGAAAAAGTGAGTCTTACACAGCTCTGATGCATATATACAATGTAAAGCTTTTCCTCTTGCTTCAACATCCTGGGTATTGATTGAGCACTGACTACTGTGTAGTATCACGCTGTACAGTAAGCACACAGTAGTGTAACTATGACAATGTCTGGCAGACATGTGAGCTATTATTTTCTCTGTAAGCCAGATGTTCCTATGTTGGGAATTTACTGTATAGTCAATAGACTTTGGTGCTATTACAGAGATTGCTTTAGTTAATGTCTGCTTTCCAGTGATTTGATTTTGATGTGCTAACCACATGCTATACCTGTGTTCCAAGATCTAATCACCTGTAAATTTGCCCAGGGGAGGGTCCAGTGTTATGAGCCCAGTAGCCAGTTCTCCTGAAACCAAGTACAGTAATGTTGATGACACAAAGAGAAACCAGATATTGGTTTATAGTTAAAATTAATAGCATCAATTGTGCGACTAGTAGCAACTGCAAACTTCAGCAACCATATTTTCAAAGACTAACTGATTATTGAGATACCAGAAGAACTAATAAAAGCTACCATTATACCAACCTAAACAATAGAAAATAAATATTAAATAATAGTTGCAAAAGCAAATTGGTTATTATGATACAGTACATACCTACTAAATCCAATAACCACTACCATTAAAAATAGGAAAGACTTCAACAGTAATAGCAACATCAGTTAAATATCTGAATATCTGAAACTTTATAGTAGCACTAGTAAAAATGTAGAGGCTAGGGAACAGGAAAATAAAAGTAACATTTGAAAAATAAAAGATATGAAAGTAGAAAGTGAGACAAGAGATCCAACTAGAGTAACAAAAATTAGTAGAATTAGATAAGAATAAAAGAATAAACAAGAAAAACAAAAAAGATTAAAAGAAGAATTTTACTCCTGGGGTGGGGTGGAGTGGATGGAGAACAATGAAAAAGGATTCTGAAAAATCCTTCCAAGTATTGAATGAATAGTTTCTTTTCATTGCCTACAATATTTCAGTTCACCAGATGTAGGGGAGATACAGAGTCTGTATTAAAAGTCCTATATTGCTTCCACACTCATATATATGAATGCCAAGTCTTGGTCTGCTTTTTTTTGCTGGATGGAGTTGGTCAATGATAGCCAGCTACTTCCAATTTCTGTGGCCTTCTGTGTAACTTAAGTCACTACTTTTTCCACCCAACCTTTATGTTCTTTTTTTTTAATACAAAGTATTAAATGTAAAAGAGTTGTGGGAAAAACTTACTAATCCATTATATTAAGGATGTAACACAATTATCTTTGTATGAAAACATTTTTAGTGCAGTTTGCTACTAATATAGTGAAAAGGTAATAAAAATGGAAACCTAAAAGCTCTTGAAGGTGATGAGCTGTAGCAGTGCCCAAGTGGGATCCCCTGTGTCTAGTGTTAGGACTGGCCAGGATGTGGAAAGAGCCCATGTGATTCTTGCTCAGAAGTGTGTTCTAGCCTGACAAGACAGATTTGACATTGATCATATAGGAACTGTTTATAGCCACATAGAAACTTTTCTTGAGAATGTGTGGGCAGGCTACTGTGCTGACAAGGCAAGTGAAGTAATCTGTGAAACAGGGTCTTACACAAGAAGCCCAGCCTTTATGTTCTTTGGGTTAGGCTGCTGCACTATGACAACTTTCCAAAAAAATGTATATCCCTAATGACATTAGCAACTAAGATGAGTAAGGCAGGGACTTACACTGAGTAAGTGCTGACTCAGTGCCAGCACTTTGATCAAGATCCAGCCCCTCTTCAAACCACATGAAATTGCTGGGCACAGTGATGCATTCCTGCAGTCCTAGCACTCAGAAGGCTGAGGCAAGAGGATCTCCATAAGTTCAAGGCATTCTGCGCTATATGAGCAAGTTCAGATTTGAGACCAGCCTGCACTATATAGCAAGACCTTATCTCAATGAGTAACCCAAACAAATAACCAGAAAAACACCACAAAATATTGGCCAGGCTTCTTATCACAAGAGGGTGGGATTGCAATGACCTTCCACCTCTGTGCTCAGCACTGTTTAAATTTCTCAGGTCTATGTCTAGCCTGTGCCTTCTCTCCAATTCTCTTGTAACCATCTACCACCTACTCACTATGGTAGGGCAACTTAAGGGTAGTTCTTCTGTGGCTTTTGAGCCCCAGACTAACTCAGTGTTAAACAGTTAAGTCCTTCCCAAATGTGTTCTGCATCTGTAAATATGGTGGGCACTACAGTAGATTTCTTTTCCAACTCATTTTACCATGTGGAAGGAATCCTAATCAGAAGAAAATCCTGTATGTTTTAGAGTTTACATTAACTGTTGGCTTTTTAGAGGCTAGCAGTATTGGTTCAGTCCAGTTTCTCTTTAGGGCTACCAAAATATCTAGGCTTATTTTGTATTTCTGGAGCTAAGTCCCACCTCTTGGAAGTCAGGGTTAATGTTGTAAAACTCTGTCCTTTTATTATGTAGTCTTTAGTTTATCCAGGTTCTGTGTGATTCCTTGTTTTTACTGTACACTTTTACTTAATTCTGGATCTTTTCTTCTTTTTCTGTTTACTAAGTTGTTTTCCAGATGTCATAAGTCCAGGTCATGGAGAGGCTGTGATATGTTGCTTGATTTTATACCACCACCTTCCTTCTCTTTTCTTGATATAGAGTTTACTAAATTGTTCAGACTGACCTAATATTTGAGATCTACCACAACCTCCTGAGAGCTAAAATTAGACATATACCACTTCATCAGACTAGGTTGCAGTGCTTCAGTAGTTCTATTTCTGAAATCTTTTCTTTATATATGTTATCTTTATACTAACCTGTACTCACTACTGTACCTATATAGTAATCATTAATATCAGGTAAAATGACCTCTCCTTTATTTATTTCAGCATTACTTAAGTATTCTGAGTCCTATACCTTTCCATATAAATTTTAGAGTAAAATAAATTTTCTGTACTTGGTATTTTGCAAAGACATGTCTTTAATTTGATATAGATTAATTTTGATGGAATTGACATGCAAAAAATTTGCATTTATATACTATATTTTCCACAATAAGATATGGGCAACAATTTTTAATGTAGAAATGTCTAGTCTTAATCTAAAAAAGAAAGTTAACTGTCTTTTCTTAAGATACATGTTTTCTGTACATGAAGTTTATATTCATCTTAGGGGAGTAGGTACATATACCTAACACATCTTGATTCGTTTCTATTCCCCTTCTTTTCCCCACCCTCTTACCTCTGGGTATTGAAATCCCTTCTCCTCTTTTTCACTATTGTTATTATTATCTTCAGTTCATGTTTACAACATTCATTGTGGGTATTTAGTAAAGTACCTGACACAACTTAAATCTTACTTTGACTTCCCCTCCTGTCCTCCACTTGCCCTTGATCTACTGTATCCCTTCTAATTTGTAGAAGACCTGTCCCTATTTCCTTGTACCACTCCTTTCTTTTGCTCTTCATTTGTACTTTGCCTTTGTCAAATGAGAGATACTATATGCAATTTAAACCTACATGTCTGACTTTTTTTCTTTTTTAAATTCATTTTAATGAGAAAAAATAACAGTAAAACAGTTTCAAAACAGGTTAGTAGGACAGTTACAATAATTCATTGCATATTGTTGTGTTTGTATTAGTTATTCAGAGGACAAGATGCAGACTGATGTCTTGTGTAAACAATATTAGTACAAGCCTTTCTCCTCAATGAACTAAGAGAAAGTAGCTGTATATATATATCCTATCTATCTGTCTGTCTGTCTGTCTATCTGTCTATCTATTTATCTATCTAGATAATTTTTTTACAATAAAACACTTTATATCCCCCCCCTTTTTTGTCAGAGATGTGTGTTCCATTGCAGTTAGAAAAGCTGTATTTGTAGAAATCTTTAAAGGACTTTCATACTTGATGCCAAACCAAAGATTGTAGGTACTTGAATTCAGGAAAATAACCCAAAATAGTCCAATAGTCCATAATAGTAGTGAGTTGTCAGCACAGCTAGCAAGTGTCCGAAGTTGTTGACCTCAGCCTTTTACAGCTCAGCATATTAGTAAAGCTTTACTTTTTATATCTTGTGATTACACTTTTCTGCTGTATGGTTAAGACCAAGTTAAAGCAAGACCTGTATAACTTAAAATAACTTTTACTATATGAGAAGGTCAGTCAAATCCACTCAGGATTTATCTTGAAACCATGTATAGCACCTTGTGGATCTTTTGTTAGTGTCAGCCACCTGGATGAGTTATGGCCATTGCTTGACCAAATTTCTCTCTGTGAAAGACTGAGAGAAATTTTTCTCTCCATGTGAATCTGCTTTATCAGAAAATTTGGGATACCACTTGGTTATAGGATGTCACAGCAGAGGTTCTCTTTATGACCTAAGTCCTCACTGACCTTGAAGGGCTAAGGCCAAAATACTAGCTATCATTTTAGTCCATCTATCTGTCTAATTTTTGGTCTGTCAACTTCCTTTTTTTGTATTTTTTAGGGAAGGGCATACAGCATGTTTAGGGTCTCAGTACTAGATTGGACACCTAGTGATCTGCCTGTTTACAGCCTCCCATGAGCTGTGATTACAGGCTCAAGCCATCATGTCCAGTCTTGGTCTGTAATCTTTAGTTGTTAAACATCCAGAAGCGAAGCTTACTGATACTATTATCCTATGAGGGAGGTAGTTAAGCTTAACATCATTCTGTCTGAATATCACATACCTTAGATATAAAATGGAATTGCTATTTAAATTTATGTGTCTGATTTATTTCACTTGACATCATTTTTCCCAGATGTAGGCATTTCCCCACAAATGTCTTGAATTTGTTCTCCTTTATAGCTTAGTAGCATTCCTTTATGTATAATGTTACACTTGTTTCTTTTTTTAAGTTAAATTGTTAAGTTTTTATTAATCCATGTTTGTAATACATAAGGATTCACTGTGAGGAATTAGTACATGTATAAAACATCTCAGTTCTTCTTTATCCTTCCCCTCCACCCTCCTTTTCAAAACTTCTACAATTTATTTACTTTATAAGAATATGTCAAGTTAATTATCATTCATACAGATTACATAACAAACATAAACATATAAGACAATTATACTAAACCTAAAGCTGTGTTTTTAGCTACATTGTCTATCCTAGATTGTGATAACTGTTTCTCTTTTTTTATTGCATATTTTTTTATTTTACAATTTATTTACATGTTGGGTTTCTCATATAAGAAACTTTTTGATATTTAAGCTAGTATGTATGATTCATTTCACTTAACATTATGCTCTCAGGTTGCATCCATTTTCCTGAAGTTGATTCAAGTTTATCATTTATTGTAGAATAATACTCCATTTTTTTATTCATCATTGTTGTTGAACAGAAAGGCCACTTCCAAGATTATATTATCAGTTGTGCTGCTATAAACATCTGTGTGCATACATTACTGTGATATGATGTTTTTATATCTTTTGGGAAGATACTTAGAAGGGAAATAGCTGAATCAAATGGAATTTCATTGTTAGAGTTTTCAGGAATCTCCATACTTATTTCTGTAGTGGCTATTCTAGTTTACACTCTTGCTTGCAATGAAGAAATGTTCTTCTTTTCCTTGTGATGCTCCAGCATTTGTTTTTATTTGTTGATGTTACTATTCTTTCTGGAATTAGATTGAATCTCAGTGTTTTTTTTTTTTAATTTGTATTTCTTGAATGGCCAGGAATGTTGAACATTTTTCATATATTTATGAAAATGAAGAATTTATGAAATTCTTCATCTGAGAAGTATATATTCATTTCATATATCCATTTGTTCAAAAATTTATTTCTTTATATTTAAGAGTATAAAATTGTAAAAAAAATTTAGAAGCAATACAGAATTTCACTAAACAACACGGTAGGAATTCAACAGTAGTTTTTATATTAATTATTGTTGTCTTAGTGGCTCATATTACCATATATGAACATGCAAAATTGGTCAAAAAATTAAAAAGAAAAAATTTAAGAACTAACTGTTCCTTTCAATAGAGTAGTAGAAATCAGCAGTAGAATCATCCAAGCCATCCTGTGTATATACATATATGTATTTTTTGCATTTCTTTCTTTTTCTCATATCTCAGTTTTTCTTTCCCTTTGAAGAGTTTCTCTTTTACCATATCTGGTGCACCTTTTGGATTTCATTTATTTTTTAGGCTCCTACAGTAGAGAGACAAACAATGTTTATATCTGAGTTATTTCACTTATTAGTATGGTCTCTAGTTGCACCCATTCACCTATAAATGCCTCGAGTTTATCCTTTTTTATAGCTGCATAATACTTCATTTTCTAAAAATACATCTTTTTTAGTCAGTCCTCCATTAATTGTCATTTGGATTGTCGGTGCTGTGACACCCACTGCTATAAATGGGGGCATGTGTATATAACTGGTTTGATGTTTTTAGTTTTTCTGGAAAAATACCTAGAATGGGAATAGCTGAGTTGAAGGGGACCTCTACTCCTAGTTTTTTGAGGAATCTCTAAACAGAATACCTTCGTACGAAAACCACAGAAAGACTCAACCAAGAAAGAGAACTACATGCCAGTCAATCTACCTAATGAACATAGATGCAAAGTCCTCACTACAATATTAGTAAACAGAATGCAGCAAATCATCAAGAAGATTATACACCATGACAAAGTGGGATTCATCCCAGGAATGCAGGGATAACTTATTATATGAAAATCAATAAATACAGTACACTGCATCATAAGAGCCTGAGACAAAGACCATATGATCATCTCAATGGATGCAGAAAACGCTTTTGACAAAGTACAACACTCGTTCATGATAAAAACCCTACAGAAAATCAGCATAGGTAGTTTTTACCTCCATTTTTTGATTGGATCTTTAAATTGGTAGTGTCTGATTTTTTTTTCAGAAAGGCCTAATATTGGCCTTGTATGTTTTAATTATGAAAACATATAGTCTGTTTTCATAATGTTTTGGTATTGTACAAGGTACATATATGATATTGTACTTACAGACATAGCAGTTGTCTTTAATCATAAACTTAAGAGAGTGTAGCTACATACTTATTTTTTATAGCTGAAATGTATCACAGATTCATCAATTAATATTATCCACCTTGTTATCTTCCTAGTGGTTGTCCATAATAGTACTAGAAACTGACATAATAACCTGTCCAGCCACTATTAGTGCAAATCTGGCCTCACTTAGAATTGTGCATAAATAATACAAATGTATCCTAACTGTACTGTCTGTACAAGCACATATTGGTTCTTTCTTTGTATGCCCCCCCTTTTTTTTGTCTAGACCTGTCAAAGATGGGCATTCCACCATCATCAAACCACTATAGGTGTCTGAACTCAGCGACACAATCCAACAGAGTCCAGCATTCCACAATAATAGTGGCTTATTTGAAGAAGTTTTTGACTGTAGCCCTTTACAGCTCAACCTATTATTATGGGCCCATGTTATATACCTCATTTTTATACTTTTCTGATGGATGGTTAGGACCAAAATAGAGCAAGACCTATTTACCAAAAAATGTAGCTTTTGTTTCTGATGAGGTCAGTCAAGGCCCTCAGGGTTTATCTTATAATCCTGTACCATACTCTGTAGATCCTTTGTCTGTGTCAGCCATTTGGATAAGTCATGGCAAATGCTTGACCAGTTTGCTCTCTGGGACAGCTTGAGAAAAGTTTTCTCTCCATGTGACTCTCCCCAGGAACACTATAGATCATCCATCTCCTTCCTCTGTGGCTCCATAATCTCCTTGATCAGAAAATCGGGGGCAAAAATGGAGTTTCATGATGTTGTAGTACAGGTCCTTCTATGCCCTGAGTCTTTGCTGACCTTGAATGGCTAGGGCCAAAATGTTGGCTGACCTTGCAGCTCTTTTATCTCTCCAATTCTTGATCTGTGAACTTAGGTTGTTAACCGTCCAGAAGACAAGCTGCTTAGTACCCTTCAACACATGCCATTCAGTTTGCCCTATCTGACTAAATTCTTTTTAGGTGTTGTTGTATATTTCTATTTGTATTTCTTCTTTTGGCTTCTTATACTGTGGAGACTATACAATACTTACACATGTGTATCTGGTTTATTTCACTTATGAGTATATGTTCAAGTGGCATCCACTTAAATATGAATGCTTAAAGTTCATCATTCTTTATAGCTGAGTAATACTCCATTATATAGAAATGCCACAACTTTTTCAACCATCCCTCATGTGACAGACATCTTGGTTGTTTCCCAAGATTTTGCTATCACACATTGTGCTGCTATAAACATAGGTACACATATATCACTATGATACAATGTTTTCAGTTCCTCTGGGAAAATTCCCACTAGGGGGATAGTCAGCTTAAATGGGATTTCCAGTCCTACTCTTTTGAGGAGTCTCCAAACTGATCTCTACAATGGTTGTTCCAGTCTACATTCCCACCAGCAGTGGAGAAGTGTTCCCTTTTCCCCACAACCTCTCCCAACATTTGTTGTTAGTTGATTTCCTTATGATAGTCATTCTTTCTGGAGTGACATGGTGTCTCTGTGTTGTTCTAATTTGCATTTCACGGAAGGCTAGTGATGTGGAGCATTTTTTCATATATTTATTCACTTCCTTAATTTCATTTTCTGAGAAGTGTGCATTCATGTCAGATGCCCATTTCTGGATTGGGTCTTTAAATTTAATGGCCCTATTATATATTAGTTCTTTATATATTCTGGACAGCAGACCTTTGTCTGATTGCTTATTAGGATATTTTCAAAATCGTGGATTGTCTTTTCACTTTGTTGACAAATTCTTTTGACATGCAGAAACTCCTCAAAAAGAGTTGATCCCAGTTGTTGATTCTTTCAAGTGTTTCCCATGCAAATATGTTTGTTCATGGACTTTTTGCGTACCTCTATGTCTTCAAGAGTTCCTCCTACTTTTAGGGTTTTTGTTTTAATGTTTAGATCTTTAACCCATTTTGACTTTAGCTTAGTGCATGGTGATAGACCTGGGTCAAGTTTTAGTTTTCGGCATGTAGAAAGCCAGTTATTCCAGCACCATTTGTTAAAGAGGCTATCTTTCTTCCAGTAAGCTTGTTTGGTCCCTTTGTCGAAAATCAGGTGGCTGAATGTTTGTAGATGCCTCTGCATCTTCTAATCTATTTCATTGATCCTCAGTTGTATTTCATTGACAATTATGTGTTGATTTTATCACAGTTGCTTTGTAGTATAATTTCAAGTCAGGAATTGTGATGCCTCCTGCCTTGTCTTTATTGGCCAAGATTGCCTTTGCTATTCTAGGCCATTTGTGGTTCCAAATAAATATTAGGAATGATTTCTCTAGGTCTGGGAGCTATGTTGGTGGCAGTTTGATAGGGATTGCGTTAAATGTGTACAGCAATTTTGGGAGTATGTCCATTTTTCCCCACAACCTCTCCAACATTTGTTGGAGAAGGCACAGCTCACTCTTTCTGATGAAGAGATTTACCACAGTAAATTTCCATCTTAGGGCTGCTTTCCCTGTGTCCCATAGGTTCTGGTATATTGTATTGGGGTTATCATTTGATTCTAGGAACTGTAACTTTTTCCCTGATTTCTTCTGTGACCCATGGATTATTCAAAAGGATATTGTTTAGTTTCCATGTTTTTACATAGTTTCTTGTTTCTTTTGCCATTAATTTCTAGTTTCATTGCACTATGATCTGATAATATGCATAGGATAGTTTCAATTCTTCTGCATTTGTTTAGGCATGCTTTATATGGGTTAGCATATTGGCCTGTTTTGGAGAAAGTTTCATGTGGTCCTGAGAATAATTTATATACTTTTGTTGAATGGTAAGCTGTATATTAAGTCCATTTGTTTGAAGGTGTGGTTGAGCTCTAATTTTTTGTTGTTTTTTTCTCTACTTTATCAGTTTGTGACAGTTGAGTACTTAAATTTCTTCTTAAGAATTATGTTATTGTTGATCTGATTTTTCCTGTTCACTAGTGTTTTATGAAGTTGGATGTACAAATATTTGGTGCATATGCTTTCATAATTTCTATCTGATCCTGTTGAAGTATTCCTTTAAGCAATACATAGTGAACTTGTTTTTCTCTTCTGTTTGGTTTTGTCTCGAAATCCACTTACAATTAGGATTGCTACGCTTGCTTTTTTTTGTTTGTTTGTTTTTTGTTCTTTTATTCCTGCCTTTTTTGTGTTCCCACTGCAAGGAATGTTGTTTTCTATTCTTTGATTTTTAATGTGTGAATTTCTTTTTTAATTAAATATGCTTATTTTGTACTTCATATTGTTGGGTTTTGTTTCTTGAGTCATTCTGCCAATCTGTGTCTTTTGTTTAGAAACTTTAGCCATTGACATTGAAAGTTATTTACTTATTCCGGTTACTGAGTCATTTTACTTTTGCTGGTTTCCTTATGTTCATTCTTTAGCTTAGTTGCTCATCCTCCCTAGGGTATTCATTCTTTTGAGTTACTGGCATTTATTGTCTGTAGGATATTCATGAGAAAGTTTTATAATGCCGGTTTGATGGTCATGGGTTTCTTGATATGCTCCTTGTCATGTAAATACCTTTTTTCTCTGTCAATTTAGAAGGAAAGTTTGGCTGGATATGTTAGTTAGACTTGAAAGTAATTACATTTATCGCTTGAAACACTTCATTCAAAACCCTCCTGGAATTTTAAGTTTTGGGCTGAGAAGTCTCTTCTATTCCTACTGGATTTACCTTCATAAGTAATTATTGTTTTTCTTTTTTTTTCCATTTATTTTTATTTTATTGAAATACAAATGTCAATCAGACAGTTTCAAAACACCATAACCATACAGAGTCGATGAATTAATACATTGCAAACTGTTTTCATAACGTTTGGTATTGTACAAGGTGCATACATGATATTATATTTACAGGTTTTATATAGCTGAATTATATCAAAGATTCAATAATTATTTACCTAGTGGATGACCATAGCACTAAAAGCCGACATAATATCCTGTACCACCACCATTAGTGCAGATCTTGCCTTTCATAGAATTATGTAGAAGCACAGCGTTATCTATCCCAACTGTACTGTCTATACAAACACATGATGATTTTTTCTTTCTACAACCCTTCCTTTGTCTACACCTGTCAAAAGTGGGCACTCCATTGACATTCAACTACCTTAGGTGCTTGAACTCGACACCACAATCCAACACAATACAGCATTCTGCAACCATAGGGAGTTATTCAAAGAAATTGTCGACCATATCCATTTACAGCTCAGCTTAATATTATGGGCTCACGATGTATACTTCATTTTTATACATTTATGCTTTTCTGCTGGATGGTTAAGACCTAGGTACATCAAAACTTATATACCAACACATGAACTTTGTATTTCCTATGTGGTCATTGAAGTCTTCTCAGGGTTTATCTGTACATTATTCTGAAGTTCCTTTGTCTGTGTCATCCATGTGGATGAGTCACAGCCAATGCTTGACCAGATTGCTCTCTGTGAGAACCTGAGAGAAAGTTTTCTCTTCATGTGACTCGCCCCAGGCACACTATAGAACTTCAATCTCTTTCCTCTGTGGCTCCACAATCTCCTTGCTCAGAAAATTTGGAGCTCACCTGAGTCCCATGATATTGCAGTACAGGTTCTCCTATGCCCTGAGTCTTCGCTGACCTTGAAAGGCTAGGGCCAAAATGTTGGCGGGCCTTGTGGCTCTTCTATTTCTACAACTCTGACTTGGGATCTTAGGTTGTTCACCATCCAGAAGAAAAGCTGATTAGTATCGTGCAGCTTATGCCATTCACATTGCCTTATCTGACTCAATTGATTTTACTTGTTGTACATTTCCTTTTGTATTTCCGCTTTTTGCTTGTTATACTAGGGAGACTATACGATATTTACACATGTGTGTCTGGTTTATTTCACTTATGAGTATATGTTCAAGTGGCATCCACTTCAGTATAAATGCTTCAAACTTATCATTCTTAATAGCTGAGTAATACTCCATTATATAGAAATACCACATCTTTTTCAACCATTCCTCATGTAATGGACATCTTGGTTGTT